>JAPKLW010000546.1:145536-185235 GCA_026898455.1 Plectranthus barbatus | reverse complement strand
TATATATATATATATATATAGAGTTGTGTTCAAATCCGAACTAAATGCTGTGAATGAACTATGAACTTTTCATTGTTGTGTGTTTAATAGATCATTGTAGTTTATATGATAGTTCATTATAATACTTAATTATGATACTTCATTGTTGTGTGTGTAATTGATCATTGTAGTGTATATGATACTGTAATGAGATATTATACATGCAATAATGATCAATTACATACACAACAATGAAAGTTCATAGTTCATTCAGGAAGATGAGTTCAGCCTAGAATGCACCCCTATATATATATATATATATATATATATATATACACACTGAGGATGTAGGCATGTCTTTACCTCGTAAATCCCTGTGTTAATTTCTTCATCATACTTGCCTAAATCTCCATTAGAAAGATAACCTATCCGGAATGAAAACCTCCATGAAATAAATAAATTTATTGTTGAAAAATCAAACCCTCAAACATGGTCTCATAGAAGTTTTTGCCTAACTATTCTGCCAACGAAAAACCATATATAGTCTGATTATTTGATTATCTTATCGGATCCAAATATAACACAAATTCGATATAAGATTTTTGTGTTTTAGAATGTCTTTTCAATAAGGATATGAGTCTAATGAATCTCAATTCAAATCCATTGTCATCCACCACATCTGTATTAGGTTATTGTATCATGTTAAAAATTAACACTCATAATGCAAATAGTTCTCAACAGGGTTAATTGCATAGAATAACACAACTATTCACAAATTTGCAAATATAACAAACTTTTTAAATTTTTGTAATTATAACATATTTTTTAAAAAAATCTTATTTTATAGTTTTCTATTTAACATAAATTCTTTAGTCAATTAAAATTCAAATTCAAAGAAATAAAGTAAGATAAAAATTATATATAATGATGCTATTGAATATAAACTTTCAATTTCAAATGTTATATGATTTAAAAGAAATACTATTTATTATTTTCAATTTAAATTTTATTTTTATCATTATTTGGAAATGTATGCAAAAAAATAAGGAATGAGGCAATGAGCAGTGCGAAGTTTTTTAATTATTTTATTTTACCAATTTAAAATAAATTATAATTTTACTATTGTTCTTGAGGGATATTGATGAAATTTTGATATTTTATTTTTATTTTAAAGTTATTATTTTTGTTTGAGATTTTGAGAAAAAAAAATACAATTGAATAGATAAATATAATATTAAAAAATTGTTGTAATTGCAAAATTTCTAAAAACTTTATTATAATTGCCAAGATTCTCAAAGTTTGTTACAATTGCAAAATCTATGAAAAGTTTTGTTAACTATTAACTCTTCTTAATAGGTAATGACAATGTAGGCTTTATAAAAAACATTTAATTATGAAGTGTGAAACATGTTCAAATATTGATAATACAAAATATTATTATTTAGATTGATAATGCATAAATATTGTGATATATTTTATTTTTTTCCCTTTTATTTTAAGAGAGTAAATACTTGGTATACATTTTCATTATTTAGAAAACTATGAATGAGATAAACATTTGAACGCAAAAAAAGTTAAATATAAAAAATAATTTGTCAGTTTATCAGCTTGATGTGTTGACCCAAAAATTATGAAATAATAATGATAAGGGTTCAGAAATTACAACTCAAATTGAACTGCACGTAATAATTCATAACCGGATAAATCAACTATTTACGTCATCGTTTTCGGTAGCTTTTGCCGTTAATTTGATTAGAAGAATCTTGGCAAACCATCAATATCAGAATTGAACGAGTGTCATAACACTTATTGGCAATACATTTATTGATCAACTTTTATGAAAGAAAGTTGGAATCGATCATTTTGGCGTGGACAAACAGACACATCACACTTCCACCTTAAATTTGTTCTTTTATAACTGAAATTGGCGTGGACAATCCACGTCCAATATTTACTCTACCTACCTATCTTTTCAAACTATTAATTTATTAATATTAAGTTTTATACCAACGCGACAAAATTGTACTCCCACTGTCCCGGTCAAATTTTCCACATTTGACCGGACATGATAATCAATGCATGTGAGTGGTAGTGGGAGTTAGTGAGATGAATATTTTATTGATGAGTGTAGAGAATTTGCTATTTTAGGAAAGTGGACTAATATTGTGGGTCAGACGAAAAAAGAAATGTGGACAATTTACTTGGGACGGAGGGAGTACATTTTAATGAGATTCACTAACACTATACCTTAGCTAGCTAGTTATTTCAATTAATATAGAAATTCTGTAACAGAATACTAGGAGAATGTTTTACATCCTTGTTGGTTAAATGCTTAATGATTACTGATCACACAAATCTGAAAACAATACAAGCATGATTAACATGAGATATTGTTAATTATAAGTGGTATTTAACTTGATATCAAAATAATATAATTCACTAAGCTCTATATCTGCCCAATTGGTTCGAAGAAGTTAATGCTCGAGGCACAAAACTAAAGTCTACAAAGGATTCAACCAAGCCAAGGCCCAAGGATGAATCACTGATTCTTGTAATGGTTGTTGAAGGAAGTTATGCGCTGGGTGGGACGGTACGATATACTGAAAACTTCTTGCTGCACCATATATAGTACCAACTTTACAACATGAGAAAACTCATATAGTTACCATATCGTAATGATTGGTATACCAAAATCTTGTATAACATAAATTGAATATCGTTACCATACGTACCAAAATTTTACCGTATGCCGTAGTGTACTGAGATTATATAATATACCTAAACAATGGTATACAGTACATACTGAATATTATTATTTAAAAAATATGCATATCAATAATATTATTGTTTAACACTAATATTATTTATGTTTAAATAATCACTTTGCTATATAATAAAACAACTATAATAATCAAACTATAACAAAATAGATATTAAATATAATAAAATTATGTATTAATAAATATTAAAAAATTATTATCAGTATTATTCTTAAAATATCATATAACCAAAATATATTGAACATGAGAAAATAAGAAATTAATTAAAACATATTAGGCATGAACAATTGTTGAAATAAATATATGTTGGTCCCAAATCAGAGTCGTCGTGGTGAATAGCAAATAACTAACACACGAATGCAGTGGAAGATTAATGATTATCTTGCACTTAAGTTCTTATCAAAATGTTTAGCTCGAGGTAGGAGTTAGGGTTTCTTTCAGGTAGATACTCTAGCAACTGTCGATGCTAGGTTTCAAATCACAACAGTCAAACAGTAAGCAATAAAACAGTAATGAACACACAAGATTTACAGTGGTTCGATCTTAAAGATCTACGTCCACTCCTCAGTCGTATCACTGAGAATTTCACTAAAAAGATATTTGAGGTACAAGGAATCGCCGAACACTTGTAGCAGGTAGTGAGCTTTCGACCTAGCCACTACAAAGCTATCCTCCGATGCTTCAATCTTTCAGTCAGCAGCTACGGCCAAGTCAAGGGCGCACCTTCGTAAAACTTGTCCTTCACTGTAATGGGGGTTTTATAGTTCTCTCCTGAACTTTGTCTGGTTTTGGCAGTTGCCCGTCGGAGTCAATCCCTTTTTAGAGATGTGACTGCTGGATGCTTCCTCGTATGGAAGTTATCCCAATGATTAGATTCTTGAACGAAATCAAGGAATCTCTTTAGATAGTGTCAGATATTCAATGGGGGACACTATGGTTGTTGAGAGCTTTGAATACTTTCTATCTCGTGCTCTCAACTGACTACTTTCTCACTTTTCACTTGTCAAAGGAATCTCACAGTAAATGCCTTTTCAAGGGTAGTTGAGTTTCTTTAGTTCGTGAGTAGTGGAAGCAGTAGTCGTCTCTCTGTTTGGACTTGGCTTTTATACCTGGAGATTCAAACATTTGAATCTCCATACCCGTTAGACACAACGACCTTCCTTGTCCAAAAGGAGTTCGACTTTATCCGTCCTTTCCAGCGTCGTACAGTACTTTCCGACCTACTTCGGGAAAGCTTTTGTCCTTTGGTTATACTTTTGTCAGAACGGTAGTATTAGCAATCGTTGCTAGACATTTTTCTTGCTTAGCATTCTATCGAGAATGCTGGGAATGATCTGCTATGTATTTGACTTCGTACTGCTGAGATCTTCTTAGCAGTCTCTTCTTCGTAACCAATCTGCTGACTCCTTTAGCAGATGCGTACTCAGCAATTGACTTCATATTGCTATCGCTTCTAGCAATCTCTCGAGTGCTTTGCAAATGCTGACTCCTTCAGCATTCCGCTATCTCCTTAGCAAATGCTGACTCCTTCAGCATTTTGCTATAACTTCTTCCAATTGCTGACCAATTGTTCCTAGCAGTCTCTTCCTCAACATATCACTTGCTAACGCCTTAACAATCATTCTTCTTAGCACTTGACTGCTACCATTTCTAACAGTCATTCTCGTCTGCTGATTTCTCTAGCAGCTACCATTTGCTGAGAACACTTCTAGCATTCTAATCTATTACAACTCAAAATATTTCCTATACAGGACTTTACACAGAGTTGCTAGACTATCTAGAATTCAGCAGTGATCCACCAACTAGCTAATGCTTTGATTCAACAAAACCTTTTACAATACCATCCTAAGGGAGGAATTCAAGAATAATTCCCAACAATTTCCCCCTTTTTGGTGCGATCAAAGCCTACTATCACTTGCTGAATCTAAGAGGAAAGATTTATGAGTTTACAAGATTTCTAAGTATAAGATCTATTCTAGCAATCTAACTCAGAGTTTATCCAACTTAGTTCTAACAGGATTGGTTTTAAAAAAATTCCCTCTCATAAAGTGTTGGGAAATATTTCTGGATTAATCACAAGTAAAAATGCTACTTCGGAATATGCTGGAATCTAGCACCCAAATAATCAGCAAGCATTTTACCAACCAATCCACAAGACATTAGACTCAGCATCCATTCATGCAACAATTCATATGTAATTTCTTTGAATACACAAATAGTGTATATCAACTAAGACACGTAAAAAAAATCAGAAGTGGACAATGAGAAATTGTCTAAGTCTGATCCAGTTTCATTCATATGATTTGAAATTTTACAAGTACAAATGAAACCTGAAAAGATAAAAAAGAAATGATATAGAAGATTTGCTAAGATAAGAAATTAGAGCTCAGGAGTCAGCGGCAGGCTTCTTTTTGTCATACTCATCAAATTTTCCGATGGCCATCTGCACAAATTTTTCTAAGTATGCTTTGCTAGCTTCTCGTTCAGCGGCCTCCCTTTCCAACTTCTTTGCTAGCTTCTCATTCTCCATTTCTAATTTCTTCATCTTGATCTCCAGCTCCTCAAGAGCAAGTCTCCTCTCTTCCTCAGCAGCACTAAGAGCCTCCTCTTCCTTCTTCCTATGCTCTGCTATAGCAAGTATCCTCTCTTCCCCCTCTTTAATTGTAGCCAAAAAGGTGGCAGAGAATGAGTTTACAGTATGCGCAATCTGCTGCTGGGACTCAGCGACATCTTCTTTCAGCACGGTCATGTTTGTCTTTACCTCAGAAACATCGACTTTGACCTCAGCATCTTCGGTTCGGACCTCAGAGACTTCGCTCCTTACTTTTTCAAATTCCCTCCTTATTTCGGCCGCTTCCAGCGCCATTCGCTCATTGATAGAGGATAGGGCATTTTGCAAAACAAATTGAACAACAGAGTTCAAGTAAGAGGGAAAGTCGTGAGAACTTACTGGGGTAGCATGAAATGAAGAGGTTGTGGCTACCACAAGTTCTCGACTTCCAGCAGAGACAACTCCTTCCATTACAACATCTCCATCACCATAGGCAGCTAAGTAGAGAGTTTCCTCTTCGACTAAGTGTTGTGCTGCCTCCATGGCTTTGGCAATCTCTCCTTGAGCATCTGAGTAGCGAGTTTCCTTGGCAATTAAGAACATGGTTGCGCTCTTGGCTTGAGCTATTTCAGTTTAGGCATCCAAGTAGCGAGCCTCCTCATCTATTATTCGCTTGGCCGCCTCCATGACTTGAGCAATCTCAGCAGCTTTAGCCTCCTCTGCTTGAGCCGTTTGTATTACGTCAAGGATGTCAAGTTCTAAAAACAGGACAAGCCTTTTATCTTGAGCGCTCAGCTCTGCAACCTCACGCTCAGCAGCTATAGCAGCCATCCTGGCTAGCAGCCTTTCCGTCTTGATAGCTTTATATTCTGCTTGGCGTCTATGATATTCAGCAGCTGCTCGTGCTTGACGGTTTGATAGCTCAATCCTGGCATCAGAGTAGCCATCTGGAGCGAATGTAGACTTTGGCAAGGATTTGGGAGTGTTGAACATCCTGTGGGCACGAATGGCTTGCAGCCTGGCCATAACTTGCTTATCAGAAAATTGTTTGGACCCTGGCACTTGGTCTATCCAGTCATTTGCCCAATGTTCCTCCTTTTTCCAGAAGTTCAGACCTTTAGTTGTGATGACTAGCATCATTTCTTCAAAGCACAACTGATGCAACATGTAGTCAAACTTCTTCCACCTCCGAAACTCATAAGCCAACAATTTCCCTTCTGGGGTGGTCTCATCAAGCTCAGCATAGAAAACATTGGCAATGTCTCTTTCAACTTCAGCCATCACAAACTCTTCAATCTCAGACAACATGGGAAATAAATCAGAGTTTACCTCCTCTTCAAGGTAGACCGGTGCACACCATTGAGCGATCCTTCGTAGCTTGAATCGACGCCCTGTCAGTCCATTAAAAGGTACTCGTAGTGGCATGTCGATGCCAGTAGGAATCTTCCTTAGGAATCTGGAGTTGTAAACATCTTCAGATTCTCCTACAAAATCGGAATCAGAAAAACAAGAGGCTAAGAAGCCTGGATCTTGTTCAGCATAGGGCCTTTCCTCAGCAGTCGACACTTCAGCTCTTCCGGAAGTGCTAGCCACTGGCTCAGCACCTGGACCTTCAACAATGCGAGCCTCCTGCTCAGCATGCGGTCCCCCAGCAATGCTAGCCACCTGCTCAGCTGATGGGTTTTGTATACTGAAAGCATTTATTATAATGAGTATACAACGGTTTATTTCTCCTATCTGTTAACAATCTTACATGTATGAACAATGGTATCCTCTTGTCTCACCGATAGGGACGATCATACGGCGTGTTGTAGATCGCAAAAGACAGTATGATCACTTGACCTAGTGAGACATAAACCTAATCACAGCCGAGACAGTGTATGAGGATACGTCTGTTCGGATGGCTGCGGCATTGTCGGAATAAGTAGTCTGTCTTGGTTACTTGACATGCTGGTACGCAGAGGTGGCGTATTGATGGACCGCAGTGAGATGTATTCGTCTGTCTGACATCAGCGAATACAAGATCTCGTTATATTGATTGAGTCCAAACCCTAACGAAGGTTTAGGGGTTTGCACGGGTTGACTGTTGCTTTGACTTGCCATGGTGGAGAGCCTAAGTAACGTGCTCGTATATCCGCATCTTGGGTAACAGCAGTTCGTGTAGTGTTGCCTAAGACTTGGTTTTGGTAACCATATCCGAGTAATATGATGGGGACATTCCCTGAGGAGCTCAATAACATTCATCGTGCCAAAGTCCTGCAGGCTGATTAAGTTCAGGCACGAGTGATAAGGTTTGAGTGGTACTACTCAGGAATTATAAGATATTAATTAATTGTAGTTAGACCTTGTCAGAGGCTCCGATTAATTAATGGAAGTCCGGTAACCTTAAATATGGGGATTCTAAATTAATCCAGCCCGTTCTCATAACGTGGTAATAAAGGGGTAGGTCAGCATTAATTCTGTGGTGAAAAAGAATTAATATTAATTAATTAATTGTGTCCTGGGTTGTGGACATGGGAATTAATTAATTTATAGGCCCACTTTATTATTTGCATTAGGTCCCAGGTTTGGCCCAATAAGTGTGCTGAATTGAGCCCAGGAGCCCACTAGGGTTTTACAACCCTAGGTCTATAAATAGACCTCTCACTCTCTGAAACCCTAGCCACTTCATAACACAATTTGAAAAACCCTGGATCTAGGAGAGAGAGAGGGAGGCGCCGATTTCAAGAAATAAAGGAGGAGAATTTTCGAATTTTGGTCCTGCTCAAGCCACATATCTACGGAGTCCTCACCAGTAGTAGATCTGATCAGCACCGGGATACAAATCTGAAGATCTAATCTGGAGAACAGATTTATTTCTTTCTTCCCTATTCATTTTCGATTTTAATCTAGAAATTAGATCTCTAATTTTTGTCCGCAGATTAAATCGGATTGCGTGGTTGATTTCAAATTGGAAATTCAAACGCAAAAGATCAGTTTAGACACGATGGAATAACGGTAATTCCTCAATCCATGATATGCATTAAATTCATAGGAGCATGCTAGGGTTTTGTGAATTTTAATTATGTGCAATATCCATAAATCGATCCGGTTCAAATTGGTTTTTGGTGATTTGGTTCACGGTAAAAACCCTACATTAGCATGCTGACCCGAACCAGAAGTGCCAGCCATCTCAACATCATGCGTTACATCCTCATCAGATTGAGTGCTACCGCTACCGCCTTGCTCAGCAGTAGGCTTCTGAATCAAAATACCTCCTTGGCCTTTGGGGCGTTTGGGCACATCAAAAACTCTGGACTCCATTAATTTCTCGAAGTCCTGATCAGTCAGGGCCTCCTGCTCAAGCACTATCTCCTCTGCTACCACTGGGGTGGTGATGGGAACCGCAACTACCTGCTTTTCTTTCCCTTTCTTTTTCTTTGCAGCCTCAGCTGCTAGCATGGTTGCCTCCTGTGCCGCTTTCGCCAAAAGCTCAGCAGCTTTCTTAGCTGCTAGCCCGTCAGCGGCTTCCTTCGCATTACGCTCATAAGCGGCCTGCTTTGCTTGCTCAAAATTGCGATCTCTCGCATCGAAAGTGATCTCCTCCATCATTTTCTTGAACCTCTTCTTTTCTTTCAACTGCCTATCAATCTTCCTCTTCTTGTTCTTTTCTCTAATTGCCTGCAATCTTTCAGATAAAGGTTTGGAGGAGAGAGGACTTGTGTTCCCTTGCTTCTCAGCAACGGGAATCGTCTCAGCAATCTTTTTCGCAGCGGCCTCCGCGGCCTCTTTGTCAGTTGCCTTGACAAGTCTTCTTCGTGTTCTCTTCGGCTTCTCAGGAGAGGCAACATCTGACCTCTTTCTTTTGGGTATTGCCACCGCAATCTGACCCAACACTGGAGCTAGTTACGCTATCTATTTCTTGGCGATAATCTCCTCAATCTGCTCAACGGGCAGATCTCCAAGCATTTCGATATCCTCTAGGTTCTGGAAACATTGCTCTGTCTCATCAGCCTTTTTCAGAGTGGCAATCTCCTCAGCAGTTAATGGGATGGACTGCTCCAGCAGCACTTCACCAGGAGTGGGGGTCTTGTCTGCTAGGGTTGGCTGAGTCGGGGTTGTCTGTTTCTTCATCTGGGGAATAAAATCAGTATGCAACAGAGCCTCACCCCTATCAAGTTCCTTCTTCGGGATGATGGTTTCGAGAAACTTACTAATTTTCAGTCCAAAATTAACATTGGACATGAAAACTCCTTCTTTCTGCAGCTTCAAATTCTTCTTAGCGTGGTCCAACCACCGCTCAAAAAAGAATTGCGCCCAATTCCCATTGAATCCATCAACCAATGCCATCAACACGTCATACTTCTTAGCAGAGAGTTCCAAATACGATCCCGCATCGCAATGGAACATTTTCACAACCAAGTCGGCCAGGATCCTGTAATCCTCCCTGAATTGGTTGGTGGGGTTAGCAACCTTCCATGGGTTCTTCGGGTCCTCCTTGACCTCGAGTTTTTTCCACAATTTCCACCTTGCTTTCATCTCCTCTGTATTGACAACCTTGTAGGTGGAGACTCGTTTACCAAAATTGCGAAGACCAAAAGTCTGTGCAAGGACGTTGGCGGTCACTTTGATGATAGCCCCGAACACAGAGGTCGTAAATGACTTGTGATGATCATCGAAAACAACCCTAGCATAGAATTCCGATACCATATGAAGTCGGAATCTCGTTAACTCAACCGACAGATACTGAACGACCTGAGCCTTCACCAGGGTGTTCATCACTCACTCTGGAAATTGTACAGCAGCAAGGGGTGTGTACAAAATCCTATCCTTCATAATCTCCGCAGCACGCCTCTAAGCGTTTGATAACCCAGATAGCTCCTTCTTTCTGGCAAGGGTAACCAGGCGAGCATAGGGGATCTTGTCTTCAACATCGTCTTTCGTCGCTATATTGGTGAACTCTGGTGCATGCCTCTCATGCAACGTCATGCTTTCAGCAGGCTTGAAGTAAAACTTAGGTGGATTCTCAGAAGGGGTGGAAGATTCGGGGTTAGACATGTTGAGAAATTTGGGAGAATTTTGAAGTTTAGAATCTGGGAGTGTTTGGAAGGCTTAGAAATTCTAGGGATCTCAAATTTGACAAAGTGTAGAAGGTTTGAACGATGAACGAAGTGAGAGGTTTATACCTTCTGGGCAATGATCCGAAGGCTGAGGAAACGCCTTTTCAAATCAATTCAACGGTTCAGAGTTGGCAAGACCTTTTGTGTGGTATCCCACTCCCCAAAATGCTCGAGTGCTTTTGACGTGTTGACTCCTGATTCATCGCAGCCAATTGCACGCATTAAATGCAGCGTGTCGAACACATCATTTCAAATTCAAAACGTCCCGCTTTAACTTTCGGAGACTGCTGAGAGCTTGGACTCAGCAATCTGCTAGCATTGGGAATCCATAGCAAACATAAGAACTGCTGAGAGCTTGGACTCAGCAAACGTTTCTCAGCAACCATCTGATCCACTTAGCATAATTGCCAGATATTATAATATGGCAATCTGATGAAATGTTGAGAGCTTGGACTCAGCATTCCGCCTCTAGCAAGTATCTGGACCACTTACTATAGTAAAATACTTTGGAACTGCTGAGAGCTTGGACTCAGCATTCCTCTGCTTTGCTCCGCACCCGAATCTTAGCAACAAAACTCAGCAAAAAGAGAACGTAAGCTTGGATACGTATATCTCCAAATTCCCAAAAATCCAAGAAAACCAGAAAGAATGAGAGTTTGAACTCATTCATCCACACCTTCTTCTAACTCCATGATGCCTAACTTTAGACAAAGTTCTTTAAATCGGGCCTCAGCAAGCGGCTTAGTGAAGATATCTGCTAGCTGATCTTCAGTACATATTTATTGAACATCAATATCCTTCTTCTCCTGATGATATCTAATAAAGTGGTGTCGGATATCAATATGCTTTGTCCTTGAATGATGAACGGGGTTCTTCGTTATGCACATAACACTATTGTTGTCATAGTAGATCGGCACACATTCAGGAGGAATGTCATAATCTAGCAATTGTTGCCAAATCCACAAGACTTAAGCACAACAACTAGCGGCTGCTACATATTCAGCTTCAGTAGTGGACGTAGCCACTGAGTGCTACTTCTTGCTAAACCAACTAATCAGCTTATGTCCAATGAATTGGCATGTCCCACTGGTGCTCTTCCGTTGAATCTTGCATCCCCCGAAGTCTGAACCGGAATATCCACTGAGTGCTATTCCATCATTCCTTGGGTACCAAATTCCTAGACCCTCGGTACACTTGAGGTATCGAATAATTCTCTTAGCAACATCCAAATGTGACTTCTTTGGATTTGCTTGATATCTCACGCATACACAGACAGAATAAGAAATATTTGGTCTGCTAGTTGTTAAGTAAAGCAAAGATCCGATGATACCTCTATATAATGTAGGGTTCATAGGTTCTCCTCCTTCATTGAGGCTTATCTGGCAGCTTGTGCTTATTGGAATCCTTAAGCTCTTCGTCTTTTCAGGACAGTACTTAGCAATCAGATCGTGAGTGTACTTCCTCTGGTGAATGAAGATTCCATCACTTGATTGCGGGACTTGAAATCCGAGAAAGTAGGACATCTTTCCCGTCATACTCATTTGGAAGTTACTTTGCATTAGCTCTGAAAACTTATCACATAAGCTTTGATTCTTAGAGCCAAAGATAATGTCATCGACATATATCTGCACAAGTAAGATACTTCCTTCATCCTTGATGCGAAAGAGAGTCTGATCGATTTTCCATTTCTTGAAACCATTGTCTAGCAAAAACTTTGACAATGTTCCATACCATGCCCTCGGTGCATGCTTCAAACCATATAAGGCTTTCCTTAGCCTGTATACTTGGTTTCCTTGTTCGAAGCCTAGTGGTTGCTCAATGTACACCTCTTCCTTGAGCTCACCATTCATAAAAGCACTCTTCACGTCCATCTGCATTACAGAGAACTCATGATGTGCAGCATATGCAAGGAATAATCTTATTGCTTCCAGTCGAGCTACTGGAGCAAACGTCTCATCGTAATCAATCCCTTTGCATTGCATGTATCCATTAGCAACAAGACGTACTCTGTTTCGGACGACCATTCCCGTTTCATCCTTCTTGTTCTTGAAGACCCACTTTGTCCCAATGACGTTTTGGTGCTTTGGTCTATCAACAAGATCCCACACATGATTGTGCGTGAACTCAGCAAGCTCCTCCTACATAGTGTTCACCCAATCTGGAGATTTTAAAGCATCTTCAACCTTTGTAGGTGTTGGAGATGCGAACCTGACCCGGCCCAGTAAACGTACCAGGCTAAAGCCCAACAGCGCCCTGGGCCCAGTAAGAGTGAAAGATCCAGTTCGAGCCACGAGCTGACGCTACAAAAAATGGTACGAATGGATAGTAGTTCGACAGTCATCCAAAGCAGCTCGATCAAGGCTGTTCACGTTCCAACGAGTTAAAGAGAGGTTCGATATGAAGATTTCGAACCACTACCACAACCATTCAGCAATCAAAAGCCAACGGACACATCAAACGGCTACTTCACAAGAATATTGGAGCCATCAAAACTACCACGTTGACGAACTGCTCTGAGATTCACGGCTTCATCATCCAAACAGTTGAGAACGGCGCTGAAACCCTAGAGCTAGCCATCCCTTATAAATACCTCTTCAAACGTCAAGAAGGGGGTCAGATCTTAGAAGGAATTCTCATTTTACTAAGGCTCTCAGATCAAGAACATCTTTCATAGTCAATTTAGTTCGATTCTTTATACTTGTAGTTATCCATTCATTCAATTTTCAAATCTCGTTATGTCATTTCCTAGTTATATTTCTCTCTAGTTCTCGGGGCTCCATATTCTGAATAAATTCACCCTCAACAGTTTGGCGCCCACCGTGGGGCCTCGGGAACAAATTTTTTCTATTTCTCGTATTTTTTCCGCAGGAAATAGCAGACGATCCAGGCAAAATCTGCACTACCGAAGTCGATGGCAAGAAGGTTGCCCCACCAGAGGGCCAAGGAAGAGGATCTAACCTGGGAATAGGACGGGGCACTCCAGTGGCACCTGGAAAAGGGCAAATCTCCCAGACCGGCAGCGGAGTCCCGCGCCTTCCTGGATCAGAGGGGACAGTCGACGATCTGATGAAGGCGTTCGACGCCACACCACTTGGGGAACTGACATTCCCGCCGCCGCCACCAAATATTCTGGCAGATCCGCATGTATCGAGGCTGGTGACACAGGTGCAGAGTGCGCAGAACGTGATATAAGAGATGGCGAGGAGGAATGAACTCCTCGAAAGAGAAAATCGAAGACTGCAATTGCAGAACAGCTGTAATCCACCAATCGTCGAAGAGCCTCGGAGCGTAGAAAGGAATATCACGAAGAATCTAGAAGCGGAGTTCGATCGTACTGAAGGGAAGGCCACCGAGAAGACCCCGGAGAATCCAATAACCTTCCAGCCCAACTTGGGAAACCAGACCGGCCAATTAAGCCGGCCGAAACTGCAAGCCATCCAACAGATCGAGCGGCGGTTCGAACAAAGGCTCCGCTATTTCGAGTCCTTACTCTCCAGAATCCCAGGACTCCCAGCACCAGAGAAGACAATTCCTCGCGAAAGCTACGCGGAGTCCCCCTTTTCGCCGAATATCGCCGAAGCCGAACTGCCACCTAGGTTCGCCCCGCCTAGCTTCAACCTTTATGATGGGACTGCAGATACAGAGAATCACATCGCCGTATATTGGCAGAAGATGTTGGCACTAGAAATTCCTGGAGCTCTGTGTGTAAAAGCTTTGGATCGAGCTTGACGGGGCCCGCCCTCCAGTGGTTCATCAATCTGCCCCGTAGCTCGATCTCCACATTTGTAGAGTTACACCAATTGTTTCTACGTCAGTACTCAAGCAGCAGGTGCCTTGACAAGCACCCGGATGACCTCTATACGGTGATCCAGAGACCGGGCGAATCACTGAGGGCATACCTATCCCGATTTAACAAGGAGTTGGTTGCGGTGCCCAATTGCCCAAACAGCACTGCCGTGCGAGCCTTCACGAAGGGTCTTGACGTGGATTCTGATTTATATCGCGAACTCTCCATCTACCCCTACCAGACGATGGATGACGCTCTAAACCGCGCATGGACACTCATCAAGTGGGAAGAAGATGAGCCCTACCGGCGAGCACGCCGCAGCAGCGGGAGGCCCAGCGTACGAGAAGAGGGCCGACGAGAACATCGGGATAGGCGTCCTCCTAGGCCGCACCCCTATAACAAACCACTGCAGGTCAATCACCTCGGCCCATATGTCCTGGAATATACACTTTCGATCGCACCCGCCGATCTAGTTCAGAATGTGCTTCGAAAAATGCCTTAGAAGGTGAAATGGCCTCAGAAGATGAAGGTCGACCCTGCCTCGCGTGATGTGCAGAAATTCTGTGAGTTCGACAATGACCATGGACATACCTCCGCAGGCTGCCGGGCCCTACGCCTCGAAGTGGTTGAACTATTAAAGAAAGGTTTCTTGTCCGAATACTTGTCGGACCGAGGAAAACGAACTTGGGCTCGAGACAAGCAGGCCGACGAATCAGGACCCTCGATAACGGATGCAAACAAACCTCCAGTCCCAGTCCGGACCATCAACTGCATCACCGGGGGATCATAAATCAGTGGAATCTCCAGATCTGCTGCCAAAAAAGCCAGACGACTGACTCGTGAGGAGGTAATAACCCCTCGCAGGAACCCGACTCACCATCCGATCGAATTCACAAGTGAAGAGGTACCAGGGCTGAGCCATCCCCATGACGACGCTCTAGTGATATCACTATTGATATCGAACTGCCTCGTGAAGAGGATCCTGGTCGATAATGGGAGTTCCGCGAACATCCTATTTCTGAATGCGTTAAGAGAGATGAAGATCCCCGAGGAGAAGATCCTGCGGTCGCAGACCCCGCTGATCGGGTTTTAATGGGGGTATCCAAATGACCATCGGGATAGTGGTGCTACCGACTTATTGCAGCGGGGCACTTTACGATGTGTCATTCATGGTCGTCGACGCTCCCAGTGCTTACAACGCCCTGCTATGTCGACTGTGGTTACATCAGCTGAAGGCTGTCCCTTCAACCTTCCATCAAGTGGTCAAGTTCCCAACCGCAGGGGGAGTTTGTACGATCCGAGGTGAACAAAATGCCGCTAAGGAGTGCTACTACGCAAGCTTTAAGGCAGTATGCGCCCAGCAGCACTTCGCTAGGAGCGAACCACTGCCCCCAGCAGGAGAATGAGAAGAAACAGAGGAAGTCGAGCTTGACCCGACAGACCCAAAGAAGAAGACAAATATTGGCGCCGGACTTGAACCTTTAGTCTGGACCCAGCTAACTGAATTCCTCAGCTCCGAGCGAGCTACCTTTGCATGGTCACACAGAGACATGGTAGGAATCGATCCAGAAGTCATGACACATAAACTACAAGTCGATCCAAATTACCGACCCGTTCAACAAAGGAGAAGAAAGTTCCCAGCCGAGAAAAATGAAGCAATCAATGAAGAAGTTCAGAAGCTGTTGGACGTTGGGTCCGTAAGATAAGTGAAGTACCCAACATGGCTCGCCAACGTTGTGGTAGTCAAGAAAAAGAACGAGAAGAATCGTGTGTGCGTAGACTACACGGACTTGAACAAAGCGTGTCCCAAAGATCCATACCCACTACCCCATATCGACTGCATCGTCGATGCAACTGCGGGGCATGAATTGCTGAGTTTCATGGACGCATTCTCAGGATATAACCAGATTCTGATGCATCCCGAAGACCAAGAGAAAACCGCCTTCATGACGAATAAAGGAATATACTACTACAAAGTCATGCCATTCGGTCTCAAGAATGCAGGATCCACTTATCAGAGGCTTGTAAACAAGATGTTCGAGTCACTTATAGGAAAAATAATGGAGGTTTACATAGATGACATGCTGGTAAAATCCAAAGACGCAAAGGACCATGTGCACCATCTGCGGCAAGCCTTCGAGGTGCTCAACAAATACAAAATGAAACTGAATCCGGCGAAGTGCACCTTCGGGGTGTGCTCCGGGAAATTCCTGGGCCACGTAGTGACCAGTCGAGGAATCGAAGCTGACCCATCACAAATAACGGCAGTCAAGGAGATCGCGCATCCTAGAAGTCCGAAAGAGGTTCAGAAACTCACGGGCAGATTGGCGGCCCTCAGCCGTTTCATTTCAAGATACTCAGAACAAACTCACGAGTTCTTCCAAGTGCTCCGGAAAGGGAAGAAGTTCGAGTGGACAGAAGAATGCGCGAAGGCACTTGAGCGCCTAAAAGACTATCTGACCAGTCCGCCGTTATTGAGCAAACCTGAAAAAGAAGAGACTCTCCTGCTCTACCTATCCGTGTCCGAGCACGCCCTCGCGGCAGTCCTGGTAAAAGAAGTGGCAGGGAAACAAAATCCCGTGCACTATGCAAGCAAACCTCTACTTGACGCAGAAACGAGGTACACGGCACTGGAAAAGCTAGCACTAGCTTTAGTAGTAGCAACGAGGAAACTTCGACCCTATTTCGAGTCGCATCCCATCAAAGTAGTGACATCCTATCCGCTACGCACGGTGTTTTCAAAACCCAGCCTGTCAGGCAGATTGTTGAAATGGGCAGTAGAAGTAGGGGGCTACGGCTTCAATTTTGAGCCTCGAACAACGATCAAATCACAAGTGCTGGTAGATTTTGTAGCAGAGTTTACATCGGGACTTCAAATGGATGCAGAGAAAGAGACTGCAAACTTGGAGGTTGGCGAATCGGCGAAGGAGCCATGGATTCTCCAAGTATATGGATCGAGTAATATGCACGGTAACGGAGCAGGCATTAGGCTGCAAAGCCCATGGGGAGAAATGTTCGAAAGGGCCATCCGGCTAAATTTCAAAGCAACCAATAACGAGGCTGAATATGAAGCATTAGTTCGAGGTATGCAGCTCGCGAAGGAACTGGGGGCTCGACGCCTCCAAGTACACGGGGACTCACAATTAGTGGTGATGCAAATGGAAGATCACTTCCAAGTCAAAGAACCCCGACTCCAAAAATATCATGACCTGGCACGAGAAGTGAGGAAAGAGTTCGACGAATGCGAAACTAAGCATATCGCACGAGAAGAAAATGCAGAGGCCGATGCGCTAGCGAACCTGGCCTCCACCAAACCAACAAAACAATGCAAGCCCATCTTCATATCTTGGGCTGAAGAGCCGGTCACGCCCAAGGCCGTCGAAGTCTTGGATATTACAATTGGCGAACCATGGACAGAACCGATCATGAAGTACCTCGCAAACGGCATCTTACCAGCAGATAGAACAGCGGCCGTGCGCATTACCCGAGCATCAGCCAAGTACACTATCTATAAAGGAAGTTTATATAGGAGATCTGTCGAAGGGCCACTACTCAAATGTCTCGAGCCCGCCGCAGGGCAAGCCATCCTCATGGAGATACATGAAGGAGACTACGGAAGCCACCAAGGGGCTCGACCATTGGCACACAAAGTCATATCCGCTGGGTTCTATTTGCCCACACTTCGGAAAGACGCCAGGGACTACGTGTGAAGTTGCGAGGCCTGTCAAAGGTTCGAAGTAACTAACCAAAGCCATGCAGAACCACTCCACGCCACGATTGCGGCCTGGCCCTTCATGGCTTAGGGGATGGACATAGTGGGAAAGTTGCCGAAAGGAGTTAGGCAAAAAGAATATATTCTGGTAGCAACCGACTATTTTACGAAGTGGGTCGAAGCTGAAGCTTTTGCTAACGTAAGAGAACAGGAGGTGATCAAGTTTCTGTGGACTCACATCCTATGCAGATTCGGGGTGCCGAAAGTTATAAGGACAGACAACGGAACTCAGTTTACGGGACGAAGAGTACAAGAATTCTGTGACCAGTACAACATCAAATTTGTATTCTCCACACCAAGGTATCCCGAGGCGAATGGACAGGCTGAGTCGACAAACAAGACGATCATGGCCACAATGAAGAAGAGGCTCGAAACTCATAAAAGGAATTGGGTAGAAGAACTCCCTGGAGTCCTATGGGCATATCGGACCACCCCCAGAACTTCAACTGGAAGTTCGCCATTCGCACTAGCCTACGGGGAGGAAGCGGTTATCCCAGCAGAAGTTCGAGGTGGCAGTATACGGGTAGAAACCTGCCAGGAGGCAGAAAATAGCGAGAAGTTGATAAGATATCTGGAATTGATCGATGAGCAGAGAGACCAAGCACTACTAAGCATGGCCCAGAGAAGAATGCAGGTCGAAAAGTTCTTCAACAAAAAGGTCCGTATGCTCACCTTCAGGGAAGGAGACTGGGTGCTCAGAAAAGTCTTTCAGAACACCAAGGATAAGAGCCAAGGAAAACTTGCACCGATGTGGGAAGGTCCCTACAAGGTTACTAGAGTTGTAGGCCGAGGTGCCTACCACCTAGAGGACCATGACGGGAGAGAGATAGGAAACAACTGGAACGTAAAGAACTTAAAGAAGTACTACTTCCAAAGGAACGAGGTCGATAAACTCGACCTCCCAGATACGCTCTTCTAAAACCCTATCCTTACAATTTCAATACCCATTAACCTTTTTAAGCTTACACTAACTTGAGCGTCGGAGGGGCGATGCCGAACTACCCCTCACGAATTTACTGACAGGTCTGCACGACCCATTACAAAGGGCCTCGATAATGAAGAATGGCCTGAATCCACCTCAGATAACGTTTCCCAACTTTGTCCTATTCTCCTTTATCGTTTACCTATTTTTTCTATACGATTACTAACTTAAGCATCGGAGGTGGCGTCGCCCACCCTCATCACTACCATTTTGCAGGATAAGTGTATCGAACAAGCCACACAAACAGATGAAAAGCGAAAGATTTGTTCATAGGTGTGCTTCGAAAATTGAATACAACATAAGAGAGAGTAAAGCTGTCCGTGCAGAATTTAAAAGTATTCAAGCAGAAATAGAAATGTTTCTGAAATCAGAAATGGAAACTAAGCAGCGGCAGAATCGTCCGGGGTCGGGCCCGTTCCTTCGACGAGAGTCGGGTTCGAACCAGAGGTCAGGCCACCCTGCATCTGCCCACCATCAACCTCCCGGGAGGAGTCTTCGAGCAGCTTCTGATCTTGTTCTACACCCCGCTGCTCGGACTCTCGCTCCTGCTCCTGATCGAATTCCTCCTCCGGCTCAGGCTCAGGCTCATCCAGGAAAGTGAGGTCAAGGTCCGGGAACTTCCTGGCAATTTTGCCCCGGACCTCGCTTTCGATCTGTTCAAAGAGAGTCTACTAGGAGGTTCGGTGAGAGCAAACAAAAATAAATTAAGAAAACCAAGCTCAAGGAGTACCTCGTAGGTCTCGGCGAAGTGCGGGGAAGTGATGATCGCTCCGAAATCCAAGCCGTCACCCACTTGCAGCAGAGCGACCTTTTCCTCACACCTCCGAACCTCGGCCTCATAACTCTCACGCTGAGCCTTGAGCCAAGAGTCGAGGGAGATAAGCTGGTCACTCCTTGTCCTCAGATCGGACTGCAGCTTGGCCAAATCCGCCTCTACTGACCGGAGCTTCTTCCTCAAGTCATCGAGCTCTGCCTGAGTAGCCTCGACCTCCTTCTGGGCTGCCCCGAGCTTTGCCTCCGCCACAACAGCCCTATCCTCTGCCGCGTCAACCTTCTTATTCAGAGAATCTACATACTTCTTCGAGGAGTCGGAATCCTTCCGAAGTTGATAGATCTCCTCAGCACACTTCTCAGCGAAGATGGTGAGCTCTCGGTGAATACCGTCAAGCTCCACCTGAGCTTGCAAACCAGGATACAATTTGAGAAAGCGACAGTAATGCATAAAGGGCAAATCCGAGACAATACCTGCAACTGTCGAAGGCCATAACGCTCCAGATGCGCGAGCGCAGTGCCCGCTTGGTCAACCGAGGAGGGGTGCAGCAAAAAGTGGCGCGCACAAACTAAGAACGGGTCCACCAGCGAATTCGGAGGCGCCGAGGTAGTAACAATGGCCCTGCTAGACTCCTCGTGGCGCGTCCCGTGTTCCCTGGATCGATGGTGCCTGCGACGTTCGAGCGGCTCAAACTCTTTCTCCTTATTTTTCCCCTGATCATCGATCCACTGCTGGGGGTCTTGATGAGTCAAAGAACGAGAGGACTCGGTCCTCGTCTCCTGAGTAACCTTGAAAGGAGGAGGGGGAACGGGGGAGGGGGTGGAGGAATTGGACGCTCGAGCTCTGCGTTAAGACGCTTCGGAGGGTTCGCAGGGCGGCGACGAGCTTCTTCCTCATCACGTGCCCGCTTCTTCTCACGAAGGGCCCTGGCCACCTGCTCCGGCGGGACTTGAGGGCGTCGGCGGGTCATTTCCTCAGGCAATTCAGAGAGGACTCCTTGCCAATTGAGTAGAGTAGTTGCGGTGACGAACTGACCATTCTGAACCGTTGACCACTCTCTGTCCTCAACCGAAACATCGTACGCCCTATCCACGCGAGCCTGCTCCTCGGGCGTGAGCTCAGTCCGCGAATGACCTGTAGAAACAGTAAGGACAATCAGTAAGATCGAAAAGGACCACGAATTAACATAAACATAGGGTCGAGAACCCACGAATCGGCACTCCGCCATGCCTGAGGAATTTAGGCCTTCCTTCGTTCAGCTTAAGGAAAAAGTAGGTGGTCCACCACCCAGGCGAGTTCGACGGCGGTTTCTTGATGTGGTTAGACCTCCCCGTAGACCATTGGGTGAAGTAGTAGTAGTGCTTGTCCGCGCACTGGTTAAAGCAGTACATGTAGTGCCACTCTCGAACCGTCGGAAGCCCTAAACCCAGGTCCATCCACACCAGAAGAACCCCAACTAAATGGCACCAGTAGTTTGGGGCCAGCTGGAACGGAGAGAGATTGTAGGAGGCCAGAACCTCCGAAAAGAATGGGTGTGCAGGAAGCCCAACACCATTATCCATCGCTGCAGTATAGAAGGCCACAAAGCCTGGAGGAGGGTCGAAGCAACGGTTCTCCGCCCTCGGAAAACGATACCTCACGTCTCTGACCGGAATTACCTCCGCTAAGGCTGACATGGTACTCCGACTGACCGTCGAGACGGCACCCAATACTCTATGAGTCCGCCAGTCCGACGGAAGCACGTAGTTCCCCGCTAGCTCAGGCTCCGCAACCACGTCTTCTGCGGTCCTACCCGACCCACCGGCGTCACCACCAATCAATGTCTATTCCACCCCTCGGAACATCTCGGACAACACCCTGTTGTCCGCAGAATCCGAGTCGGAGCCCAAAGCTAAATCCACCCTGCTCGTACCCATATCAGCCCTCTCAGGGCATTGAAAAAGCAAATTCCAATCCGGACTTACAATCACGCGGTTGCTGGGAGTTCTGACCGGGGAAGGAGTGAAGGGAGGTGTTGAATGTAAGGATCCGGAACCCCGACGGTTTTGGGAATCAGAATCAGATGAATCCATAGCTTGAAGAACAAACAAGGTCTTGAAGAAAAAGAAGAGTTAACCTATAACATGAAAGGGGAAGAAAGAGCCCCGGTCAGCCCATCGCTCCCAGAATCAACCAAGAACCCTAGAGAACTCTCGGGTCACGCAACCGATACAACAGAACGTAAAAAGTATAGAGGGAGAAACTACCTGGTACGTTGGGAAACACCGAAGAACCTCGGAGGGACAATTGACTGCCGGAAATACTAAAATCCCAAGAGGCGCGGACGATTTACCGGAAATCCCAAGAGGCGCGAACAATTGACCGGAAATTGCAAGAGAGAGTAAGAGGAAAAAGTGTTCGGAGAAGTGACGCAAATGATGCGTTGATGGGAAGTTATACTCAAGCGCCCCTTCAACTGCCTTGAAACTACCCAAACCGCCCACGGTTATTACGAAACTGCCATTGGCCTTTGCCGCCCAAATTTCAAACTCGCTAAAAGCAGCTCGCTAAAAAAGAAATCCGCTAAAAGCGGCCTGCGACGAGTAATTTCACGAATACATCCGTCCCATATATGAATCATATATCAAGCAAGACCCCGGACCATGGGTCTAAAATACTCACAAGGGGCTCACCAGGTGACCAAATGTAAAATGAGGCAGAACCCGAACTGCCCAAGCCAATGCCGCGGATTCAGGCCCGCGGTGATCGGCACGCGTAGCAGCTTCCAGGGGTTGTGCGGGTGAGGACCCCCACAGAGGAATTGGTCCTCCGAGCCGAAAGGTGTCCATGAACACCCAAAATAAAAAACTGGACCACCCCAGAGGTAGTCCGAAGGGCCAAAACCTGGGAAATGAATCAAGCAAATATAAGTCCGATCACTATTTTTTGACTTGACAGGTTATCTCAGTCCTAACCAGCCAAGTCAAAGGGGCTATTGTTGGAGATGCGAACCTGACCCGGCACAGTAAACGTACCAGGCTAAAGCCCAATAGCGCCCTGGGCCCAATAAGAGTGAAAGATCCAGTTCGAGCCACGAGCTGACGCTGCAAAAAGTGGTATGAATGGATAGTAGTTCGACAGTCATCCAAAGTAGCTCGATCAAGGCTATTCACGTTCCAATGAGTTAAAGAGAGGTTCGATATAAAGATTTCGAACCACTACCACTACCATTCAGCAATCAAAAGCCAACGGACACATCAAACAGCTACTTCACAAGAATATCGGAGCCATCAAAACTACCACATTTACGAACTGCTCCGAGATTCACGGCTTCATCATCCAAATAGTTGAGAATGGCGCGGAAACCCTAGAGCTAGCCATCCCTTATAAATACCTCTTCAAACGTCAAGAAGGGGGTCAGATCTTAGAAGGAATTCTCATTTTACTAAGGCTCTCAGATCAAGAACATCTTTCATAGTCAATTTAGTTCGATTCTTTATACTTGTAGTTATCCATTCATTCAGTTTTCAAGTCTCGTTATGTCATTTCCTAGTTATATTTCTCTCTAGTTCTCGGGGCTCCATATTCTGAATAAATTCACCCTCAACAGTAGGCTCTTCTTGTGATAAGTAACATGCTAGCGTCACATTTCCTTGTCGCGTCCATAATGGATCATTGACTTCATCAATGATAGCATCTAACGGATGAGCACGTAGCCATAAAGGTTTGGGATTGCTGGTTGCTGGGGTTGCATTGCTAGCATCGCCTGCTGGAATGCTGTCTGCTAGACCATCATCCTCAGCAATCACTTGAGGTTCAGCATCGTGTACCTCAGCATTCGGAATATCAGCATCGGGAATCTCAGCAACCAGATCCTCAACAGCTGGATTCTCAGCAGCTGGAACTTCAGCATCCAAATGTTCAGCAACTTCTTTGGTAACATCTTTAGCAGCGCCTAAACCTCCTTCGGCGTCTCCTGCTGGATCTGGGATTTCTTCATCTTCTCCATCAATGGATCCCAAAATATTCAAATTATCATTAAGATAAATTGGTGGGGTGGCCTCAGCATGATCATTAGCATCATCGGCCTGGTCAGCAGTCTGGTCACCTGCTGAGTGCGTCTGGGTTGGATTACAATCACTCATAGACTTAGTCGGGTCAATCTTCATATTTTCAAAAGAATTCAAGATCGATTGACCATGGACATCATTATCCTTATGATTGATATCCTCTTTCTTTCTTATAACTCTGCGCACTAAGGTAGACTCATCAAAAATAACATTGCATGTTATTTCCACAACCTGAGTCATCTTGTTTAACACTCTATAGCCTTGGTAAGATGGATGTCCATATCCCAGGAACACACCTTCATCAGACTTAGGCCAAAAAGTGTTAAGATTCGACTTCCCATTATTATGAATATAACATGTCGAACCAAAAGCAAATAAGATGAGTAATAGAAGGCTTACGACCATTGTACACTTCCTAAGGAGTCTTATTGAATCTGCCATTGATTGCGCTCCTATTCTGTATATAGCAAGCTGTCATGACTGCTTCGCCCCAATACTTTCCACTTAGACCGGAATCGGCTAGCATTGACCGTACTACTTCCTTCAAGGTCCTATTCCTTCTTTCTGCTAGGATGTTTTGTTGGGGAGTCCTAGCAGTAGATTTCTCATGCCCGATACTAGCTTCGGCGCAAAAATCCATCAAAATCCCATTTCAAAATTCAGTCCCGTTATCAGATCTAATCATCTTAACATTTACCTCTTTGCTATTCTTCTCCTTGAGGATCAGCTCTGGAAGGATGAGCTTGACTTCGTCTTTGGTTCTCAGCAAACGAACCCATGTATACCTCGAAAAATCATCAACAACCACAAGTGTATAAACCTTTTTACTTACAGTGGCTGGAGTGACTGGGCCAAATAAATCCATGTGCAAGAGCTCTAGGATTCTCTCTGAAGTGGCCTTCTCCAGGTTTGATTTGAAGGATGCCTTGGTCTCCTTCCCTTGCTGGCAAGCTTTACACACACCTTCGTTTCGGAAAGTCTCAGCAGTTAATCCCTCAACAAGCTTGTGCTTGGCTAGGTGGTTGATGGTCTTGATATTCAGGTGGGTCAACCTCTTATGTCATAGCCAATTGGTTTCTTCCCTGTTCAATGCTACGAAACAAGAATGTTGCTGGCCACTTTGCCAATCAACAATATATAGACCACCCTTGCGGATACCTCTAAGATTTACTTCACTTGTAGCATTGTCAGCAATTGAACAACCAGTATTAACGAAAGAAACGGTATACCCATTTTCACATAGCTGGCTTACGCTTAGCAGGTTGTGTTTGAGATTGGAGACGAGCGCAACATTGATAATCCTTAGTCCATTTCGCTCTATGCATCCTCTCCCAATCACTCTGCCTTTGCTGTTGTCACCAAACATGACTGTGGGGCCATAAACTCTTTGAATATCTGAGAACAACTCTTCATCCCCCGTCATGTGTGCTGAACAACCACTATCTAGGATCCACTCATTTGACATACTTGATGTCTTAGCTCTTGGATCATGTTCCTGCAAAAATCAACAATTTTGTTTAGGTACCGGCTTAGCATCGGGTCCTGCCAGATTAACATGGATCATAGTCCCTTTTGGAACCCACATCTTAGTGATCTTCAAGATTTTCTTCTTGACATCACTCTTAGCATCTTTCTCGACCTTAGTTGGATAAGCAAACTTTGCATAATTTGATCTAGGTGGAGTAGTGTGCTTAGCCTTCATAGTCCTTTTAAAAGGAAAATGGTTGGACTCAGGCCTCACATAGGTGTTCCTCCTATGTGGTGTGTACTGCTGGTACGACGGTCTTACAGCATGGTATTGAACCTGCTTGCCCTTATGGAATGAAGGATTTGCTTTTCTAGGATTGGGAACATAATGCTCAGCATTCCTTCTAGACTCTGCTGTGTATGGCTTAGATGCCATTCTCTGGATCCTCTGCTGAGGTCCAGCAGATGAGTGCTTAGCAGACACTCTCTGGGTACTCTACTGAGATCCAGGAAATGTATGCTTAGCAGGCATTCTCTGTTTAGCAGTTGACGACTCAACATTTGTCTTTTCCTTACCCTTATCTTTAACATCGAATTTTCCAGCAGAAACGAATGTAATCTTATTCTGCTTAGAAAATTTAGCATTTCCAATGACTTTATCACATCCAAGCCCCAATCCAGATTTATCTGAGTGATGTCTTTGTTGGCTAACAATGGTATTGAGAACTGCCTTGCTGGATGTGTAAGTACAAATGCAATCCTCCTTAGGTTTGTTTTTCAAAGCAAGATTCTCCTTTTCAAGATTTTGAAAATTTTCAGAAAGCTTGGAGTAATCAGCTTTGAGTTTCAAAAGCTCGACTTCCTCAGTCAAGGATGTAACTTTGCTTTTGAGTGAGGTGTTTTCTCCAACGATAGCATTCTTTATCTCATACATTTTCGAAAATTCAACAGAAAGTTTAGTGAGATAATCATCCTCGGAATCTAGAAAAGAGTCCTCCGATTCATGCACGATTGTTGTACTAGAAATGCTAGTAGAATTTACCTCTTCAGCATCAACTTTTAATGCTGATTCAGCAATCTGCTCAGCGTCAGCATCTGGATCATCAACGATATTTGCCATAAGTACCAACATGGCTTCCTCATCATCTTCCTCTGAGGAATAATACTCCTCTTCATTATCAGTAATGTCTAGCACTTCGGTCCTGGTCAGCAATGCTCTGGTGACCGCTCGGACAGCTCTTCTCTCAAACCTTTGTTTGAGGCGCTCTCTTTCTTCCTGACTTACCCTTGGACATTCATGCTTAAGATGATCTGGAGAATTACATTCAAAGCATGTCCTTGGCTTTCTCTCTGTGGAACGAGAGGATGATGAAGTAAGCTTTGCTTCCTTTGCTTCTTTCTCAGCTTTGGCTTCCAGCATCAGCTTCTGAAGCTTTCGCATTTGCTCTTCTAGCTCACTGATCTTCAGATCTTTAAACTGCGATCTGGAGGGTGGAACTACCTCCTTTGCTGGAGAAGCTAGAGCAGATCTCTCATGAGTACGGAAGGGCTTCTTTGTCTTCCATTTCCCAGCATCTTTCTTAGCAAAATATGCTAAGTCCTCAGAGTTTACAGCGGGTGCGGATGAAGCTTGAGGTACAACAACTTCGTTCTTCTTCGATTGCTGTATAATAAACTCGTGATTTTTGAATTGAGGAAATACCTCAGATATAGACATTTGGCTAAGGTCTGTCTCGCTCAGACTCGTCATCTTCACGAACCAGTCCTCCCATGGAAAGAGCTTTGAGATGATCTTGTTATTCATCTCTCCATTATCATATGTCTTGCCCAGATTTTGGAGCTCTCCGACAATGGTGTTGAATCTTTCTTCCATAGCTTGGATAGTTTCTCCTGTATGCATAGAGAAAGATTCATACTTATCAACAACTACCTGGAGCTTGTTGCGTTTCATCTGGTCGGTCTCCTGGGACGATTCGCAGACATAATCCCACATTTCTTTGGCCGCATCAAAGTCTAATGCTTTGTCTGCCATTAACGGCGGCAAAGAATCAAGGATCAACTTCTTTGCTAAGTGCTCCAACTGAGCTCTCTTTTTGTTCTCCGTTGTATGTTCATCGAATGGCTTGTTAACCATCTGAGGTTGTCTCGATTGTCCATCAGCGACTTGTGCTAGAAAAGTGTTAGCTTTCATAATTTTTGTTGAGCCTCAAAATGTTGGCCTCTGAACATTCTGAGCCGAACTCCTGGTTTCGAGCCTCCTGGAGAGCTTGGTTATGATGAGTTCGACGAACAAAGGATACTCAATACTCCTGTAGGTTCGACGAACGAGAGCCCACTGACTATCAATAGTTCGAGGAACCCAATGGACCTGTCAGTTCGACGAGCGGGTCTGCCTAGCTATCAAGACACGTCTGTCTACTTGTAACCGATCACATGGATGACCAAAGGACGCAGTATTAATTGTCGTAACAGCTAGTCATTAATGTAATAACGCGCATTAAATATAGAAATGTGATAAATAGTCACTTCATGTTTGTTCCAAGGGATTTCATTTTCTTTCTCTTTGAAAAGAAACCATTACAGCTTCAAGGATTCCCAACTTCACCATCCATTTGGGCATTTCTCAACAAAAATTCTTCATTCTTTTTCGAGTATTCTGTCTTACAAAATTTCGTGCATCAACAATTGGCACCGTCTGTGGGAAAAGACAAGAAAGAAAGGAAAGAATGGAGAATGTGGTTGCTCGATTCACATCCGACAGGCCTCAGCCCGCGCAGGTCTGTGCGCATCTGTGAGGTGCGAACCGACTCATGGCCGCCCTATCCAGAATCGATCGCAGGCGTGCAGCGCCCTCTGCGCGTCATCTGCCATTTCTTCATTTTCAGATCTCAATGAACCCACGGTCGCTACCCGTCCCCATAGTGCGCCGCCGGGCTAGGGTTTAGAGAGTAAGGAGACGACGGCTAGGGTTTCGTGGAGGACGCGCACGACGGCTAAGGTTTTTGTTCTGCGCCGCCATCCCTGTGCATTTACAGAAATCTTACTGGGATAGAAAACAGTCGACGGCCAAGACGTCGAACCTCGCCTTCACCAGCTTCCACAACATGTCGGTGTTGGATTCCCCGCTAGTGCTTCGGCTGATGAATCTCAACCCACCCAGCGGTCTCTGCGCGCTCGACCTATTCCTCATCATCTTCGCCTGCGTCGTCATCATCTTGTGCACCGCATCCGCCTGGTTCTGCCCCTCTGCATCCGACGTAGACGTCCTGGCCAACGACGGTGTCCTCCGCCACGGGAACATCCGCCGCAGCCTCGACGCGGTCGATGCGCTCCGGCCGAGGAAGCTGTTGTTCAAAGTCGTCTGGTCATCTCCCGACGCGGCGGCGATGCTGCACAAGACGACGGAGTTGTCGTCGAGTTCCAGCATGACTGCGACCATCTCCTCGCCGTTGATGTTCTGGCTCAAGTTGTTGGGGGTAAACCGGTAGCGTTGCGCCTTCGATGATGTCGTAGAGCGGGGGCTCCCGCGAGCATTCCGCTGTGTCAGTGGAGCGGCTGCTATCGAACGACGACATCCTCATTTATTACAGTCGATGACAGTTTCTACCTGAGGAAAATAAATGCAAACATAGGAAAGCTTGGTTTGCGCGAGGGACGGAGGAGGAGAGAAAGAGAGAGATGGATGTTAAAATAAGCACCTCTCAATCGAAGGGGAGTGCACATAAACACACAACATTCAAAGCATATATGCCGAGTCGCTGGCCGACAGCAGTACGACTAAGCACACAGTCTCTGTTCGACCGCCATCGGACATCGACACTCCTCTCTCTGGGCGAACCAACGTGGGACAAGAATCTGCCGACAAAGGGGAGTTTCTTACACTCTGCTTTTCAATGTTGACTATTTGATACTTACTGAAAAATCTAAGAAACATTTGCTAATTATCTGGAAATTTTTCGTGAATATGACTGCCAACATAGTTAATATTTTATTTTTATTTTGAGATTAAAATAGTTTATATTTCAAAGAATTGATGGACATCGAGTATAAAGGAGGTTATGATTTAATTTAGTTTATGCAATTTAGATGTGTATGATATTCCACTTTAGGTTTAAAACCTTAAGATGGGTAAGGGCTGTGGCGAGCATGATGCTAGTTCTAAAATGAAGCTGTATGCGTTCTGCCAACTGCTCCTCCCCCAATCACCTGGCTCTGTCTGTTGGACCATCCCAGAACGACGGCTCGAATCATGGAGCTGGTAATGGTCAAGCTGTTGATTGCTCCATATCAGCGACATCGTTCTAGCCATTGCCGCATCTTCCCTGCTTGCAGCCACCACCTACGATCAACCTCAAAATATCATAAGGGAGTCCTTCTTTCTCCATTAAATATTACCCATGTACAAAGTGTCTGAAGAGTTTGACTCAGTTTTCTGATAATACGCTGATGCTTAGCTAGTTGGTTCTACTAATGTTAATGTTGTGCTGATGCTTCAATTTTATGAAGTTTTATTTTGCTTGATTCATGTTAATATATGTTGGGAAATTTGGCTAAGTTTCCTTTCCCCAGTAGCTACTTGTTTAGATTCTTGTTTTGGTGTTTTGGTGGATCAAATCCTAAGTCCTACCAGCGTCAGTTTGTCTCTAGAATAGCTCTAGTCTCAAATGTAAAGTCCTGTTTAGGTCTTTTGAGTTGTAAGTCGCAGCTGATCAAAGACTCATGCTGGCACTGTTCACCAGCATGAGAAGTGCTTACCACTGGCTACTGTTCACCAGTTGGGAAAGTCTCATCCGAAGGCGGCTGACTAAGACTCGTGCTGACACTGTTCACCAGCATGAGAAGAGCTAATGACTGGTTACTGTTCACCAGTTGGGAAGGATTTCACCAGCAGGCGGCTGACAAATCCTACCAGCAGAATACGTGTTCTCACTGACACTATTCACCAGCGGTGAAGCCACCAGTCATGGGAGATTCCAAGAGTTAACATCAGACATATTGGTAGACTTAGATTGTGCCAGCGCAAAGTCACCAGCAGAGACTGCCAGCACAAGATCACCAGAATGATCTACCAGTCGGATGTTACCAGCAGAATTCCAGATTCGCTCTCCCAGAGTCTTAGAGACAAAAAGAAGATTCGTCGAGGAATTAACTGACAGAGTATGACTTTAAGGAGGATACCTTAAAGTCTATCAGTTCAAGACACCAGTTCCGATTCCTCGTACTGACGAATAGTGCCGTTCTGACATAAAGAGATCAATGTCAGATAAAGTGGACAAAAGCATGGCGCTTTCCGAAAATTCCTACCTGCCGCCGTCTGAAGGACATGCGAGGACAGAGACCTTTTCCGGATGTGTCCAAACGGCTAGAAAATTTGAATGGGATCCCTCGGCTATAAATACCTGGGATCCACCAACATTCAATACTCTTCACCTACCGAAAGACTGCAAATTTATTACGCTCAAGCAAGTAGAAGCAAAACACTTTCGAGGCCTTTCTAAAGGCTATCCGTGTGTTGATTTATTCAAACACGAGACTTCAAGCTTCCAGCTTGTAAGTTACTGATCTCTTTGGTGTTCTTTCTCTTCTGAGGAAGTTCACAGCAGCTCTTGTGCCAGCCAGCACTTGAGTTATTACGGGCTTTTGCCGTATTTGAGAAGATACGTTCTTGGGAGAACTAAACACCCAGTGAAGCTGTGGAGGTTGAAGTGACGTGCTCGCACTCCACCAGACGATCAGAGTTGAAGAAGGACAAGGCCGGGAGCGGTTGATCTAGTGAACTGGTGGACGAGGCATTCACCAGCTAGAGATAGATCGTAGGACGCTTGTACCCGATTACTCTTAGTGAAATTTCCAGTGCTACGACTGGAGAGTGGACGTAGATCAGTTGATCGAACCACTATAAATCCTTTGTCTTTTATCAGATTTCTGCATTTCATACTGATTTAAAACCCAGCACCCAAGTGCTGGTGTATATCTGAAAACTGATATAACTGTGCAAACAAGGCTAAAATATTCTAAGTCTTGAGCTACCAGCTGACGAGCCAGTCGCCAGTCAGCTGAGTACGTAAAGTGCAAGTTGACTTACCAGCTGACAAGGTCCCAGTCAGCTGAGTAACCAGCAGAGTGCAAGAAACGATTAATCACTTTTTCCGCTGCCAAGTTATACCCTGATAATTCGGGACCAACAAGTGGTATCAGAGCAGTCGGTTCTTATAGACCGATTGTTTCTGAGTCGCTTAGGACCGAGATCCACGTTTCCTTGCGCTCTATTTGTTTGTCTGTTTGATTAGCTCAGGTAAATCAAGATGAATAATCCGAAGCTACTCGACTACAAAACGGTGAAGCATGATACATGGCGAAAGAGGTCGCTCATTTCTCTAAAGAGCATCCATCCGGAAATGATAGATGTGCTGGAGAAAGGACCAATCGAGATCACCATGATACAGCACCAGCTAGGAGATCGTCCAGCTGCTGTGATCCCAAAGCCTCAAGGCGAATGGAACGCCGAGGACAGGAAGCGGAATCAGTTGGATTCCATTGCTCACGAGTTGATCCTGGCTTCTCTTCCAGAGTCGCTGATGGCGGAAGCCCTCCAGTTTGATAATGCCAAGGGAGTATGGGATTTTCTTGATAGTCTATGTCAAGAAACTGATCAAATGAAACGCAACAAATTGCAGGTTGCAGTGGACAAATACGAGTCCTTCCAGATGCTGCCTGGAGAAACCATCAAGGAGATGGAGGCGAGATTCAACGCCATTGTCAGCGAGCTAAAGTCCCTGGACAGGAAGTGCTCAAATGAAGATCTTAATGCCAAGATCCTGTCCAAGATGCCCAAGGAGGACTGGTTCGTGAAGACCACAGCTCTGAAGGAGAAGGACTTGTCCAAGATGACTCCCAAGGAGTTATTTGCTCAATTGCAGGCACACGAGTGGGATATCCAGATGGTGAACAAGAATGAGGCCATCAGGAACATGGGATCCCCCAGCATCAAAGCTCAAGACGAAGCTTACTTCGTCAAGAAGGATTTCAAATGGAAGCACAAGAAGCCCTTCCATGCTGACAGACCTGCTGCCCAGCACAACCAGCAGAAAGAGATCCCAGCCACATCGGGATCTAACTCAAAAGACAGCGAGGGCTCTATCGCTGACCTTGAGCAGCAGATGAAACGACTGGCTGTCCTTCTGGAGAAAGCCAAGTCAAAGCAGGGAGTATCTCTGAGCTCAACTGACGGAAAATTCATCAAGAGAGCTCCCCGTGCTTGCTACCAGTGCCAATCCCCTGATCATTTAAAGTTTGAATGTCCACAGGTGGACAAAAATGAGCGGGAAAGGCTAAAGAAGCTCTTTGAAGAGCGCGCCTCCAAGGCCGTTGCCAAGGCTATGCTGACCAGGACTGAAGTTCCTGACATACCCGACCATGATGATGGGGAGTATGAGTCAGACGAAGAGTCAGAAGAGGAAGCTCTACTGGCACTCATGGCAGCCTTTGGCGAGGAATCAGCTGAAGGAAGTGCTGACAGTGAAGAGGCACTTGCAGCTGATGACCAGGTACAATCATCAGCTTCCCCAATGCATATCATGCCTTCTATCAGTTTAGACGATTCTGAGTCGCGTTGCTCCGACTCAGAAGCTATCACTATAGACATTCTTCAAAAAGAATTTTTAAAATTTTATGAAATAAAGAATGTCTTGGCTGGCGAAAATGCTTCGCTGAAAGATCAAGTTTCTATTTTGACCAAGGAGATTGAAAAATCGAGGTCAGTCAGTGAAGAGCTAGCCACTTTGAAAAAGACTCACTTTGAGTTGCTCCAAAATTTTCAAATTACAAAAACTGAGCGAGATAATTTTCACAATCTCGTTCTGGAGCAAGAAAATAGAATAAATTTTCTAAATAAAGGCTCAAAAGACTTGGAAGCAGCTCTAAGTCATTGGAGAAAGCCTTCTGATAAGTCCGGGTTGGGATTTACAAAGGATTTGAGCATAAACCAACCCGAACTCACAGCTCAAAAGGGTAAGGGAAAACTGGCAAATGCATCAGCACCAGCTGGTAATGCCAGTCAGTCCCGTGTGGCTGATCAGCATAGGAACTATAAGCCCAGATACATAGGTGAGTCATCAAGACAAAATCCTCAACTGACAAGATCCTCTGCTGACAGGACGCCAGCATACCCGAAGATGCAGACTATGCCGAAATATTCTAAGGCTAGGAAGTCAGCGTCAGCTGCCAGTGGAATCCGACAGCCAGCACCAGCTGTCCAGAGATTCCACGCCCAACCTTACAAGTATGCCAGTTGCCAGCATGCTTACAAGGGATCCAAATCTCAGCGGAATACTGAGAGAAGGATATTTCCCGATAGGAGGAACACCTATTGGAGGCCTGAGCCCAATCAAAACCTTTCCTCAAGGGCTGGGAAGGCTAATCATCGTGGTCCACAATTCCAGAGACCACCAAGGCAACACAGGCGGTCGGAAAGAAATTTCCGACACCCTCGGAGGAAGAATACTTCCAGAGGAACTGCACACACAGCCACACCTTCCAAAAACAAATCCATGCATTATTTTAAAAGGAAGGGAAAGGCCACAAGTGATGTCAGCAAGGGTAACACCGAGCTGAAGATTACTAAAGTCTGGATTCCAAAAGGAATGATCCAGAGATCTAACCCTGCAGGACCCGCTGATGATCGGGGACCTAAATAATTTCTTTTTCTTGCAGGAACAGGATCATGCAACACAGCTTCAGAGATCGAGCGAGTGGATCATAGATAGTGGTTGCTCGGCTCATATGACTGGTGAGGAGTTCCTTTTTTCTGAGCTCACCAAGGTCAGAGGACCACCAGTTATTTTTGGTGATAACTCCAAGGGCAGAGTTATTAGCAAGGGCTGCATCGAGAAGGATGATGTCAGATTTGTGAATGTATCCCTTGTCACCAATCTGAAGCACAACCTCCTGAGCATCAGTCAGCTGTGCGACAATGGTTATACCATTGTGTTTGACAAATCAGGGTGCCAGATCAAGAATGAAGAGTCTGGCGAGACCAAGCTGAAAGGTGTCAGAAAAGGAGGTCTCTATGTTGTTGACTGGCAAAGCGGGAAGACTGATACATGCTTTGTAGCCACCAGTTCCATGGAAACTAACTGGTTGTGGCACAAAAGGTTAAGTCATCTAAATTTCAAAACTATTAATTATCTAACCAAGCATGATCTTGTAGATGGTCTTCCCAAGGGCGGGTTCAAGAAGGAAGGAATTTGCAAAGCTTGCCAGCAAGGCAAACAAACTAGGAAGTCCTTCAAGAACCAGTCGCCAGTCTGCCCCAGTACCAGTCAGGTACTCGAGTTGTTACACATGGACCTGTTTGGACCAGTAACACCGCAAACCATTGGAGGAAGACGATATTCGCTGGTGGTAGTCGATGACTACTCGCGCTATACATGGGTAAAGCTTCTCAGAACCAAGGATGAGGTGAAGATCATTCTTCCAGAGTTGATCATCCAAGCTCAGAAACAGAGAGAAGCTGTGGTGAAGCGAATTCGATCAGACAATGGGACTGAATTCTGCAACAGTCTGCTGATGGATTTTTGCGCGGAGGCCGGGATCAAACATGAGAGATCTACTCCAAGGCAACCGCAGCAGAATGGACTGGCAGAACGTAGGAACAGGACGCTGAAAGAAGCGGTCCGGTCCATGCTGGCTGAGTCCAGCTTGGGACAGAGTTTCTGGGGAGAAGCGTTGGTGACTGCCTGCTACACTCAGAATAGAAGCGGGATCAACGACAGACTCCAGAAAACTCCCTACGAAGTGTATTTTGGTCGTAAGCCTTCTATAGCTCATCTTCGTGCATTCGGTTCACCATGTTATATCCATAATAATGGGAAGTCGAAGTTAAATGCTTTCTCGCCTAAGGCTGATGAGGGTGTGTTTGTCGGATATGGACATCCCTCTCACAAGGGCTATAGAGTATTTAACAAGACTACCCAGCTTGTGGAAATAACATGCAATGTTGTTTTTGATGAAGCTACTTTAGTGCGCAGGACCTTACGCCAACTGGCTGAAGATGTTCCTGAGGTCGAGGATGTCAGCGACCAGTTGGGCAGGAATTCTTCCAATGCTCAACCAACTGGTTCGACTAGACCTATGAATGGATCATCTTCTCAACCAGTTCCCTCAGGTGCCCATCAGCAACCTGAGAGGGTCGGTGATGCAAATGACCTTGCTGAGACCTTACACTCAATCTCCCTGAGTGGATCTAGCAAAAATCAAGGGGGAATTCCGACTGGAATCTTTGAGCCAGAAGACAACGATGAACCAGCTGGAATGGAGGTACCAGCTGATACTGACAACGTTGGTGAAGGTTCGGGAAGTCAGTCAGACGATGGAACTGATGAAGAAGTTCCAACTGGTAAAGGTCAACCTCCAGTTGTAGTTCCAGTTCCGACTGGTGATGTTCAACCGCCAGTTATTCTTCCAGCTCCTACTGGTGGAAATGTGGAAGCACCAGTCGTCAGGACAGAAGAACCTATTTCACAGCCGGCATCAGCAGTCGCTGGTCCTCCCAAATGGCTGAGGGATCACCCATCCGATGCTATTCTCGGTGATCCGGAAGGTTCAGTCCAGACTCGACAAGGCAGTGCGCTCCTAAGTTGCTTTATTTCTCAAATGGAACCTACTTCCATAGGAGTTGCGCTAGAATCTGCTGATTGGATTAATGCCATGCAAGAGGAACTTGCTGAATTCACTCGCAATAATGTTTGGGACTTGGTGGAGAGACCATCACATCAGTCAGTGATTGGCACCAAGTGGGTTTTCAAGAATAAGCGAGATGAGAATGGCACCGTGGTCAGAAACAAAGCTCGTTTAGTCGCCAAAGGCTACAGGCAGTGTGAAGGGATCGATTTCGATGAGACCTTCGCACCAGTTGCAAGAATGGAGGCGATACGGCTGTTTCTTGCTTATGCAGCGTATCACGGCTTCACGGTGTTCCAGATGGACGTGAAGAGCGCCTTCCTGAATGGCGAGCTAAAAGAGGAGGTATATGTCGAACAACCTCCAGGCTTTGAGATAGGCACCAAGGTGTACAAGCTGAGAAAGGCCCTGTATGGATTGAAACAGGCGCCCAGGGCTTGGTACGAAACGCTGTCACAATTCCTCACCAGCAATGGATTTCGGAAAGGGAAGATTGATAGGACTTTCTTTCTTCTCAAGGATGGTGGTGACATGCTAATGGTGCAGATCTATGTAGATGACATCATATTCGGATCAAAGAATATAACTCTCTGCGAGAAGTTTTCTCAACTGATGCAGACATCATTTCAGATGAGTATGATGGGCAAGTTAACATACTTTCTCGGACTCCAGGTCCAGCAGTCAGCTGATGGAATTTTTATCAGCCAGCGGAAGTATACGAAGGAGTTAATTCAAAAGTATTGCCCAGAGAAAACTAAGTCCCTCAGAATACCTATGAGCACCAGTTGTCAAATATTTCTTGATGAGCAAGGTGAATCAGTTGATCCTACCATCTACCGAGGAATCATTGGATCACTTCTCTATCTCACAGCCAGCCGACCCGACATTTCGTACTCAGTCGGAGTGTGTGCCAGATTTCAAGCCAATCCGAAAAGGTCACACATGGAAGCTGCAAAGAGGATAGTGAAATATCTGAAGGGAACTGAATCTCTTGGAATATGGTATCCCAGAAATGATGAGCTTACACTCATTGGATATTCAGATTCAGATTTTGCTGGATGCCGTATTGACCGAAAGAGTACCAGTGGTACGTGTCAGTTTCTAGGACACAAGCTAATCAGCTGGTTTAGTAAGAAGCAGCACTCAGTTGCTACTTCTACCACTGAGGCTGAGTATGTTGCCGCTGCCAGTTGCTGTGCTCAAGTTATCTGGATCAAGCAACAACTGGAGGACTATGAGGTGGACACTGGCTGTGTTCCCATCTATTGCGACAACAACAGTGCTATGTGCATCACGAAGAATCCGGTTCATCATTCCAGAACCAAGCACATAGACATTCGACATCACTTCATTCGTGATCATGTCGAAAAGAAGGATGTCAGCGTGGACTACATCAGAACTGAAGATCAACTGGCTGACATCTTCACTAAACCTCTGCCAGAAGCAAGATTCAAGGAGTTGTGCATCAAACTCGGTCTTATGGAGATTGATGCGAGCCCAAATGATGCGGAAGAATGAGTCCCAGCTCTCATTCTGTTCTTGATCTTCTGAAGGACGCTGATTACGACTAAGTCCAAGCTCTTAGTTGTTTTTATTTAAGTGGTATCTCTATCTAACAAGTGGTACCTACTGGCGGATCCTATCCCTCTATTGTCTAAGGAAATGAGTCCCAGCTCTCATTCCGAAGTTACCAGCACAAACCATCAGTTGAAGCGAAATTGGGTCCCAGCTCCCAATTTCAAGTGATGATGAGGAGTGGATTTCCTGAACAGAAGATTATGCGGAATGAATTGAGTCCAAGATCTCAATTCTTTTAATCTTTCAAGTTGTCAGCAGACAACTGGCGAATTTCCATGACTGGTGAAAATTGAGTCCCAGCTCTCAATTTATCCAAGTACTCGAGTGCCAGTCGTAAGTATCAGCTGCCAACTGATAAAGAGGCCAACCAGTTAGGGGGAAGTGTTCAACTGGTATATGCTACTGATGACCAGTCAAGCCAGCTGTCTCAGAAAAGGCGGGATTGTTCAAATCCGACTAGCGTGTACAGTCCTCAGAATTTAATGCGGCATTTAATGCCACATTTAATGTGCACAGTGTCTGCGCAGTCCGACGCTTGGTTGCTACCAATCGCTGCGTGCCACGTCAGCTCCACGGCGTAGCCCACGTCAGCACGACCGCGCACGTCGCACAGGGAACCGGGCCTGCTGATGACCGTCGATCCTCGCTTGCTGAGCGTTGATTCTGGACGTCTGATCCTGCATGGCCCCGAGTATAAATACCCAATCACTTCCTTCGGGTTAACCTTTATGTTTCCCTACTTTCAGAACCCTACTTTCAAAATTCTCTCATCTTCCCTTGAGATTTTCTGAAACTTGAAATTTTTCTGAAGTCATGGCATCATCCTCTCGACCTACAGCTGATAACCCTCCTACATCATCCTCGTCTGGTTCACCAGACCTACCAGTAGCTGAAGCTCATATGCCTACGTATACTGGCATAGTGAAGATCGAAGATATCGACTACACATATCCGTTCGCCCGACTGGTTCAGTTGAACAGGCCGGCGACCAGGCGACAGCTCTCAAACGCGCAGATTAGGGCTGCTCAGGTCCAGAAAGAGAAAATTTTGAATGAGAAACTGGCCAAGAAAAATTTCGGGGAGGAGCTGATGGAGATGATTGATCGAGAACAGCTCCGTCAGTACCTCACGGCGACGCCCACGACCTTCCACCCCCACATGGTAGCCGAGTTCTATGCTAGGGCGGTTATTGCTGACGACAGGAAGTCGTTCACAACTTCCGTTTTTGGCCACATGATCACCATCACCGCCGAATACCTCGCCGATCTGTTCGGGCTGAGGAATGAAGGAGAGGAAGTGGCCACGTATCATCAGGATGATACGGTGGAATTCAGGTGGCGGTGGGCGCAATGGAAGAAGCCAGAGGTCACCGTCTTCCGGACTGGCATGAGGAAGTCCGAAATGGAGGAATACTGGCAAATGGTGTGCGATATTGTGGTTCGCATGCTACAATGCGAGGTCGGCTCGTACGCCGAGTTAAGCCTGAGCAAATTCTCGGTGATGTGTGCCCTGGTGGATGGAGTTCAGGGCAACTGGGCCGAATTTTTCTTTGGCAGGTTGCTAGAGAATGTAGACAGGAACATCTCTGTTCCGACTGAAGGCCGGTTTGCTCACGCCGTATCCTTCGGGCTGAGGATCAGCCACATCCTGGAGATGGAATTGGGTGATGGCGTAGATCAGGGGGAACAGCTGGTTGGTTCCGACTTCATACCAGCCACGAAGGTGAAGCTGCCTCACCCAGATTACAAAAAAGCCACGAAGGATGAAAGGGAAGTCAGCAGTGGACCCTGCTGAGGTCGTTTCTGAGGAGGACTCAGAAGACCTGGGGGAGCAAGTGCCAGCTGTGGCTCTCCCACTGACTGCTGAGGCTAGGGCTCAGTTGAAGAGGAAGCTGGAGACGGAGTCTCTCTTCGAAACCATGGAAGGCGCAGTGGCTGAGGCGACTGGTATCCACCCACGGGACGTACAACTTGTACCAGTCACCAAGAAGCCATCCCACAAGAAGCCTAAGACTTCCCAGCACCAGCAGCCACCGTCAGCTGTTGCATATGACCCTGAGTCTGGGAAGATCTCCATCCCAGTCAAGAAGTCCATTCTGGGACTGACTGAGGAAGAGACGCTGGAGAGGATGACCCGTAAGCGAAAAAGGGTTCAGACCAGAGCTCAGAAGCTGGTCGAGCAAGCAAAGAAGGAGCAGCAAGCC
>JAPKLW010000546.1:121108-139608 GCA_026898455.1 Plectranthus barbatus | reverse complement strand
GCTAGAGATAGATCGTAGGACGCTTGTACCCGATTACTCTTAGTGAAATTTCCAGTGCTACGACTGGAGAGTGGACGTAGATCAGTTGATCGAACCACTATAAATCCTTTGTCTTTTATCAGCTTTCTGCATTTCATACTGATTTAAAACCCAGCACCCAAGTGCTGGTGTATATCTGAAAACTGATATAACTGTGCAAACAAGGCTAAAATATTCTAAGTCTTGAGCTACCAGCTGACGAGCCAGTCGCCAGTCAGCTGAGTACGTAAAGTGCAAGTTGACTTACCAGCTGACAAGGTCCCAGTCAGCTGAGTAACCAGCAGAGTGCAAGAAACGATTAATCACTTTTTCCGCTGCCAAGTTATACCCTGATAATCCGGGACCAACAATATATATTCTGAAGAAGTTTGAATTTTAGAGTCTAATTTATTGGTTCTAACACCTCTAAATTTTATAAGATTGTTGCATGATTCTTCGATTTCTGTTAAGCAATATCATATAATAGTTCAATTGAGTTCCAGCAATTTGGTGATGTTTCTTTGGATGTGATCATGGAAATGGGGGAATTATGATCCTGCTTTGATGAGAACGTTGCCTAATTACCTGATATTTCATTGATAATTAATCTATAAGGGATTTTGCATAATTAGTTCTTGATTCCTCATATTCCAATTTTATATGCACCGATGTTGCTTCTCGGATAAACACGTTCAGGGCATTACATTGCGTAAATGAGGGACAGTTGTGTGCTTGTTTAGTTATAACTCAAAGCATGAGGAAGTTTTGTTTAGTTGTTGCTTGTGATTGCTATTTCTGCAAGCTTAAGTTAACCTTCAACAAGCTGATGTCGAGGCCCATTCTCATGCTCCTAATGCCTTACATTCATTTTGGATCAGCTTCTTCACCCAAAGAGCGGGATGGAAACTATGCACATCAGAGAAATGAATTTGGACTTGAGAGATTTTAGAAGAATTACAAATGGATGTCTCAGAATTTCAGCTTTTAGAATTTCTTGGGGGCTGCACAGTTTTTACAACTAAGGGAAATAAATCAAAAGAGGGTCAGCTTCTTCAAAGTGCTCCGAAAGATACCTAAGAACTATTCGACGAGAGAACAAATAATGCAGCTCAAGTATTAAAAAGAGGAAAGATGACACTGCTCGAAATATGTCGATGCTCCTCAATTAAATACGGGTTCTACCTTTTCTTTTATTTAAACTTCTTTTAATTATTTTACGCTAGTCTCTTCTTAAAAATGAACGAGGGGTTTGTTAAGTTGAATGCTAGATTTGAATTCTACTTTCTATGCATTATAAAGAATACTAAGATCTCTTTGCTCTCTATTTTGCATGACCACTCGAGTGAACCACAATATACCTCGAAGAATATCGCACCCAGATGCTTGGGGGCTCATCTTTATGCGATCTACGAACTCGCAAATATGCGAGGTTGAGTTCGACTAACTCGGTCGAACCAAAGCAAAGTCATGCTATCATAAGCAAAGTCATGCTATCAACAAGCTCGCAGTAGAGCGTACACTAATCGAAAACCTCCCTGCACCGGCAAGGCCGTGGGGGTGGTCCGTTTCAGCTAAAAGCTAAAGCGGGGCCGGTATTGAACCACGAATTCGTCGGATTCAAACTGCGCCATGGGATCGGTCAAGGGAGAAACGTAAAATCTCCCGCGGTCGGTCCTGGGTCGACAGGGGAAGGGATGGAAAAATCCTCCCTTGTCGCCCCCACGTTGGCTCTAAAACAACTCGAGAAGGTGAAGGTGCAATCTCTCGAACAACAATGAAATCGATAGTAATTTATTTCGTTCTAATTCATCTCTAAAACTCCTCGAGAGATCCTGTCCGACTCACGAGGAGTTTGGGGGTTGTTGTTGAGCCTCAAAATGTTGGCCTCTGAACATTCTGAGCCGAACTCCTGGTTTCGAGCCTCCTGGAGAGCTTGGTTATGATGAGTTCGACGAACAAAGGATACTCAATACTCCTGTCGGTTCGACGAACGAGAGCCCACTGACTATCAATAGTTCGACGAACCCAATGGACCTGTCAGTTCGACGAGCGGTTCTGCCTAGCTATCAAGACACGCCTGTCTACTTGTAACCGATCACATGGATGACCAAAGGACGCAGTAGTAATTATCGTAACAGCTAGTCATTAATGTAATAACGCGCATTAAATATAGAAATGTGATAAATAGTCCCTTCATGTTTGTTCCAAGGGATTTCTTTTTCTTTCTCTTTGAAAAGAAACCATTACAGCTTCTAGGATTCCCAACTTCACCATCCATTTGGGCATTTCTCAACAAAAATTCTTCATTCTTTTTCGAGTATTCTGTCTTACAAAATTTCGTGCATCAACAATTTTAATAGAACCTTTAGCAAGAACATCCGCCATCTCCGGATGTATGCTTTGAAGCTGGATGGTGGCAAACTTCTGCCATGACTTGAACTTCTCCTTGGTATATTTTAGCAAAGTATGATTCATCTCGACAAGCTTAGAGTTCCTGAGCTAGAGAAACAAAAGAACAAAATACCAGTGCAAGGAAAAATACATATCTAGTCTTAAAGCGATTCAGATGCAGTCGGTCGTTCGACCTACCGCTCTGATACCTCTTGTTGGTCCAAAATCAGAGTCGTCATGGTGAATAGAAAATAACTAACACACGAATGCATCGGAAGATTAATGACTATCTTGCACTTAAGTTCTTATCAAAATGTTTAGCTCGAGGTAGGAGTTAGGGTTTCTTAAAGGTAGATACTCTAGCAACTGTCAATGCTAGGTTTCAAATCACAACAGTCAAACAGTAAGCAATAAAACAGTAATGAACACACAAGATTTACAGTGGTTCGATATTAAAGATCTACGTCCACTCCTCAGTCGTATCACTGAGAATTTCACTAAAAAGATATTTGAAGTACAAGGAATCGCCGAACACTTGTAGCAGGTAGTGAGCTTTCGACCTAGCCACTACAAAGCTATCCTCCGATGCTTCAATCTTTCAGTCAGCAGCTACGGCCAAGTCAAGGGCGCACCTTCGTAAAACTTGTCCTTCGCTGTAATGGGGGTTTTATAGTTCTCTCCTGAACTTTGTCTGGTTTTGGCAGTTGCCCGTCGGAGTCAATCCTTTTCAGAGATGTGACTGCTGGATGCTTCCTCGTATGGAAGTTATCCCAATGATTAGATTCTTGAACGAAATCAAGGAATCTCTTTAGATAGTGTCAGATATTCAATGGGGGACACTATGGTTGTTGAGAGCTTTGAATACTTTCTATCTCGTGCTCTCAACTGACTACTTTCTCACTTTTCACTTGTCAGAGGAATCTCACAGTAAATGCCTTTTCGAGGGTAGTTGAGTTTCTTTAGTTCATGAGGAGTATGGAAGCAGTAGTCCTCTCTCTGTTCGGACTTGGCTTTTATACCTCGAGATTCAAACATTTGAATCTCTATACCCGTTAGACACAACGGCCTTCCTTGTCCAAAAGGAGTTTGACTTTATCCGTCCTTTCCAGCGTCGTACAGTACTTTCCGACCTACTTCGGGAAAGCTTTTGTCCTTTGGTTGTACTTTTGTCAGAACGGTAGTATTAGCAATCGTTGCTAGATATTTTCCTTGCTTAGCATTCTATCGGGAATGCTGGGAACGATCTGCTAAGTACTTGACTTCGGACTGTTGAGATCTTCTTAGCAGTCTCTTCTTCGTAACCAATCTGCTGACTCCTTCAGCAGATGCGTACTCAGCACTTGACTTCATATTGCTATCGCTTCTAGCAATCTCTCGAGTGTTTTGCGAATGCAGACTCCTTCAGCATTCCGCTATCTCCTTAGCAAATGCTGACTCCTTCAGCATTTTGCTATAACTTCTTCCAGTTGCTGACCAATTGTTCCTAGCAGTCTCTTCCTCAGCATATAACTTGCTAACGCCTTAGCTATCATTCTTCTTCGCACTTGACTGCTACTATTTCTAGCAGTCATTCTCGTCTGCTGACTTCTCTAGCAGCTACCATTTGCTGAGAACACTTCTAGCATTCTAATCTATTACAATTCAAAATATTTCCTATACAGGACTTTACACAGAGTTGCTAGACTATCTAGAATTCAGCAGTGATCCACCAACTAGCTAAGGCTTTGATTCAACAAAACCTTTTACAATTTGATCCTAAGGGAGGAATTCAAGAATAATTCCCAACAATATATGATTAATACTAATATTAATAATATTTATATTATTTAAAATAAAATAATTTTTATATACTCGGTACGGTATATCATAAAATTGAGAATCTCATTCCGTTATCATATCATAGATTTTTATTATAATATCATACCGTACCGTTAATAACGATATATCAAAATTTTTGATATTTTTCAATACAATATGTATAATTTATCAATTTTCATTATTTTTTCCCACGTCTAATTATGCACATCATTGTAAACATGCCCCCCACTACTTCACTTATGAGTAGTGGGACAAAGCCCCAATACTCTTGTATAAATATTAAGTTTTATCCAAACTTTTATCACTTAGAGAATTTTACCCAAGGAAAAAATTCATTTCGCAAAGTTTAATTTATTATGGAATTTTATCCCAAATTTTTTTTGTTTGAGAATTTTATCCAATTTAACTGACGATAGTAACTGACGGTAATTTTTTTTTACAGTGAATTACCCATTAAATTACACTTAGTGTCCACGTCGCGCCCAACTAACGTCCTCATAGATTATTATTGATTTTGACATTACGTGAAATTTAATGGGTGATTCATAAAAAAAATATTATCAGTTAAATTGGAAACAATTCCCAAACAAAATATTCTTCTAGATAAAATTTCCTAATAAATAAAATTTTAAATAAAATTCCAAGCGGGTAACTTTTTGAATGAAATTACATAACATTCTCTCATACTTTCTCTTACACTCCGTTATTGGAAGTTTTACAATTTTAACTTGCCAATATAATGTGACCAATCACTCTCATAAATAGGGATGTTAAACGGGTCAATTCGCTGGATTTCGGGCCAGCCCTATCGGTCCGGATTAAATGGGCCATGACTTTTGTGGGGTTGGAAATTCTCAACCCTAACCCTAACCCTAACCCTAACCCTAACCCTTTGGTTTGCGAGCTGGCCCGTCGGGCTGACAAAATTACATTTTTTTATATTTATTTGTTTTAGTAATAAAGTTATATATATATATAATTATTTTTATAAATATTAAGACATTGGATAAATTAAATAATCATATTAAATATAATAATTACAAAAGACATGATATATCATATTGCAATATATCTATATATATATATATATATATATATATATCATAAAAATTTGAAGAGGTCTTACAATATATGTTAAATAATTTGCTATGACATAAAGTAAATTGTAATAATTATTTATGTAACAAGATATTACATTTTTACTAAATAATTTTATAAGTTTATGAATCTAAATAATTCTTAGAATTTAATTTATTTAAAATAATATTTCTTAGTAGTAAAAATATAGGTATATCATTTGTGTGTCATAAAATTTACTTAAAGACTTCAATTTAAATATAAAATAAGTCTAGTATAAAATAGTTGATATTTAGTTTTCCAAGATTTAATAATTTAATTATATTAAAATATTTTAATATTTTTTTAAAAAAAATGGAGTGGCCTGTCGGGCCAACCCGTAGCCCGGCGGGTCCAGCCCGTTTAACCCGCAACCCGTTTACCTCGTAACATTTAGCCCAGTTTCTTATCGGTTAAGAAATTTTCAACCCTAACTTAATATTTGGCTCGGTTATTCGGGTCAACCCGTCAGTCCCGAGTTAAATTAACATCCCTACTCAAAAATAAAAGTTATTTAATTTGGGTGACTCTTCAATCGAATTCCTTTAAATCTTGGTCTTATACAAAATTATTCACAACAATAATTTATCAATTTATGCACTTATTAATTATGATTCCAAAGTAAATTTGTTCTTAGAAAGCTAAAGAAGATCGTCCTTGCAACATCAGGAACACGTTGATCCCTGTCCTTCACATCCTTTGCTTTAAAGCCGGTCTATTTGTATCACAAATTCATACTCGATGCACTGCAAAATGCTGACCCACTGCCTCAAAAGCCATAACTGTAAAATGCGCTCAAGAAAAGCATAAATCCAAGTCATATTGTCCCATTTAATTTGGAGTAAAAAAAAAAAACTATTTTGTTTGTAGTGAATTGACTATAAATTCAAATTATATTGAAGCCCCCTCCTATCTAAACATTTAACCATAGTTTTTTTAAAAAAAAAGGGAAAAAAAAAAAAACCAAATTCGGATCCCCGCAATCATGCGGAAAAAGTTAAAAACACTATAGTTTTCGACGACGACGACAATAATAATAATAATAATAATAATAATAATAAATTAATTACGATAGAGGGAGCGTCGCCTTTGGGCTGAGGGGCCACTCTTACGACCTCGGGTTTTAATTTTTTTTTCTTTTATATACATATTTTAAAGAACAAAAATTATAAAATATTAATCCAACCGAATTGTCGTTGAATTCTTGTGACATTCAAAATTTGTGACTACATGTTAAGAAGCATTTCTACTTTATTTCTACTTTGCTATCATTTTTTGAAGGGTTAAATAATGTATAAAAATTATTAATTTAGAATAATTTTAGATTAGCTCTAGTTTATGCAAAACATATAATATCCTGTATAGAATACCAATTGGGTTGTAATTAATATAGCCGATCAAGATAAACTGGAAATTATCAAGTTTGATCTTGCAAAAGAAACTGGTTCAATCCTAGTATCAATTTGGAGGACTCGCATGAAATAAAATTGGCTGACATCATCAAACCAGTTTCACTCACGCTTATATATCACTCTTGCGCACGGAGACAAAGTGAACAAGTCAGGAGGAATCCTCCATATTTTAAGAATGAAGATTACTTAAAGTCTAAAGATTCTGATGTTGGACCAATTTCAATTCCTTAGACTGACTAGAAGAGTCGTTTTGACAAACCGTACAATGTCAACATCCTGTGTCGGAAAAGTAGGAGCAGGTGCAGACTTTTTGCAAAGCATCCTGTCCTTCGCAAAATAGAGCGGCCTACTGGAGTTCATCCAAAGTGTCTCTCAACGGCTACAAATTCAAACTTCTCACATATCCTCTATATATAGACGAAGTGTCTCAAGAAGAAGTTTCGATGCTTTGACAATTTACAAATCTAATTAAATTTCTTACACTAACCGAGCATTAAAGAGTACTCAAAACTTTCATATATTCGAGACTATTCTGTAACTTACCGTGTGCTATCTTGGATACAAGACTTGTTGCTATCTAAGCACAAATGTTTTTTTTTATTTCCTTACTCTCTGGGTAAGAACACAACAGTCGCAGCTTTCTCCAAGCTGTGATTCTCACAGGAGTCTAGCCAAAAGGACAATGGTTCTGGGAAAAACCTTAAAGTTCCCAAGTTCTAGAGACGGAGTTGGAATATGTGAGGCGGAGGAAGCAACAACCTGGGCGAGTGAGCAAGTGGGTTGGTGGATGCTGACATTCATTAGCTTGCAATAGATCGTGAGAACCTTCGTATTCCAAAACCTAGTGTAATCCAGACTTAAAGGTTTGAAGAGAGGACGTAGGTCTCTTGTGTCCGAGCCTCTATAAATCCTTGTGCATTTACTCATTTATTTATTTTTAGTAAGAATTTAAAACTCAACCCTACCTAGGTGTTAAATATATCTGAAACCTGAAATTAATTTCAATCTCGCTAACTTTAAGATTTTAGAGACACAAACTGATAAGTAACACCCAGTTTGTGAATGCAAGTATACGTATAAAAATTTTCACTGCGTGTACAAAATTCGGATCTCGGGACCAACAACGTTCCTTACTGCAACAAGAGTCTTTCAACAACTATACCAGATAAAATTATTCTCCATATTATACTAATTACTTTTGTGCAGTATAAAATATGCAGGTGTGTGAAAGGGAAACACATTTTACTACATATATATCAAGGGTTCGAAAACAAAATAAAATAAACAGTGATGCGTAAAATAATCTTAATTCGCATGTCGATCGTTCTAATTAACCCAGATGAAGAAACCTAGTTTTGCTAATCAACAGATTCAATTCAAGATAATTTATAACCACACAATCCAATAAATGGATTCAATAATTACAGACATTATTTAGTGAAAGAGTAGGTTGGATGTCATGATCGGAGTAAATGCTCCTTTCATGGTTATTCCTATGAGAATTTGTGGGGTTGGACGGCCCCTGGGGATAAAGTTTCTGCCCTCGATTTATAAAGATGAATAAAATAACAATATATATTTTATGTTTCTGCCCTCGATTTCTAAAGATGAATAAAATAACAATATATATTTTTATGTTTTGAATAGGCTAATACATAAAGGCAAAAAATTCAAATATAATTTGAACTGTGAGAATGTTGTAACAAATAAATGTATAGGAACTATAATTGTTTCATTTAAGTTTTTTGATCGGATGTCAACTTTTTGTTGTTGAGTTTTTGCTTATTATATAACTTTCAAACAAAATTGATAATTGAGGCATTTATCTAAGAGTTGTACATAATATATTTGCATTTTTACCTTATTTAATTTTAGGGTTTATTTTCTCCACAAACTTTATTCTCACCTATCACAAGGAATGTGATCGAACCGGATCAAGACAAGTTGTAAGTTGATCAAGTCTGACTCATTTATTATTGAATCGAACGTACTTTTTTGTAAAATACTTCAAAGTTCACGAATCTAATCGAACATATACAAACTTTCTAAATTTAAATTAAATTTACAATGTTCATTGTTTTTAAAAGAAAATTTTATCTTGTTAGAAAATACAAAATATTTATACTTAAATTCAATTATCTAGTATAACTAATGAAATTAATCTATTTTGATTTATCATACTTATAAATCTTAAATTATAAAGATATTAATTTTATAACGTTAATAATTTTGTAGTTTATAATATTTCTAATTAATGGGCTTGCTTAATATTTCTAGTCTGTTATTTTTATTAACTCATTTAATAAACAAACTTGTATTAAATCAATATCCAAATAATTTATCAATAATTTAATTAGTATATTTACATTCTTGCCTCTGTAATGTATAGGAGTAACAATTTTTGACACGATACGATAATCCGACACGAACCCGCAAGATAATAATGAGTTAGTGTTGAGCTTTAATGGGTTCGTGTCAATCCAATTAGGACACGAAATTTTTGTGTCGTGTTCGTGTTATCCGATAATGTATCATGTTTCGTATCGTGTTCGTGTTATCCGATAACATATCGTGTTTCGTATGGTATTCGTGTCGTATTCGTGTTACCCACAAAGAAATTAATAAATAATATATTTTTTTTTATTATCATTACTACTATTTTATCATTTATGAACCTAATTTAACACTTTTCACGGGTTAATATCGTGTCCGTGTCTGTGTCGTGTTCGTGTCAATATCGTGTTATCAGATCAGGTTCTTAACAGGTTAATGTCGTGTTCGTGTTTGAGGCTTTACGGGTCGTGTTGTGTTTGTGTTGTGCATATCCCTAACAGATCGTCTTCGTGTCGGACCTTAATGGATCGTGTCACTATCGTATCGACACAATAACGACCCAACATGCACAAATTGCCAGCCCTTGTCAAGTGTAACATGCCATTTGCAAATGAAAAGGGTTGTTAGATCTGACGGACATTATCTCCCCTTTTTATCCAACGGCGCTGATTCATTTCAAATTATCAAAAGAAGCTTTTATTTCTTGTCTATTAACTCGCCACATTTCCACATAAATGGCCAAGTTCGTGTAGGAAAGTAGCAGAGATATTCATGCTAATTTGAATATATGCATAATAGAATTTGATTTCTACCTATATTTTGGTACAACATAAATTGCCTGTCTAGATCCCATTTTTGCAATTTCATGTTATTTAACTTCTAACACTTTAATTTAATTTTATAATTATTAATTCAACTCAATTTACAATGTATAAAATTTAAGTTTTAGCTATTATAATATGCGAGTTTAAATTATGTATCCAATTTTAAAAAATATAATTCATCCAATAACTATATCACTAGATTACCTTTCCAAAAGGAAATTATGCATATCATAAGATTGCATTTTCCATAACCTGACCGAATCCTTTTCTATTCTACAAAGTAAAACTCAATATAATTCGGATTCAAGAATTTCTTATATATTGTAAATTATTATTTCGATACAAGTATAAAATATAACATAAAGAAGCATATGATATTAAATAACATCTTTTTTAACATTTCATTTTTTACTTTTAATAAAAGAAATGGGCAAAAACTTGCGTTAGGCAGGCCTAAACGGTTTAGGCGGGTTTTATCCTACCCAAATGGGTTCACCCATCCCAAACAGGGTATATTATATGGGTTTGGGCTTGGGTTAATGGATAAAACCCGCCTAAAGCTTGGGTTAATGGTTAAAACCCGCCTAAATCATTTAGGCCTGCCTAACCCAAGACCTTCCCAAAGAAATGTAAAATAAAGAAGCACACAAATACATAATGTTGAACGCTAACCATTTTAATAAAATGGTGTTGGAAGATGCATAGGCATACATTTTTTCTCTCGGCCCAAGAGTTTCTTTTACCCATCCTATAACACATGGCAAAAACTTGCGTTAGGCAGGCCTAAACGATTTAGGCGGGTTTTATCCTACCCAAATGGGTTCACCCATCCCAAATAGGGTATATTATATGGGTTTGGGCTTGGGTTAATGGATAAAACCCGCCTAAAGCTTGGGTTAATGGATAAAACCCGCCTAAAACGTTTAGGTCCGCCTAACCCAAGGCCTTCCTATAACACATAAATCTTAACTATTTAGTTTCATATTATGTTACGAAATATTTATTAGATTTTTATATTTACAAATGATTTATTTTAACGTAGTGAAAAAATTTGTGCTCGAATTTACTACTTTAACATAAAAGGTTAGTACATAAATTATTAACATTTATTGCAGCGTAAAACCAATATAAAATAAATTGCCACAAATTTATTTTTAAACTTGTGAGTACCTTACCAAATGTATAACTCTAAGTAAAACAATAAATTTGCAATGTTAAATTGGTGTTGTAGTTTAACTGAAACGTGTTAGTGTTAAATTTATAGAAAAGTTTAACACGTAAAGACAGAATGATGTACGCAACGGTTTTAAAATATGTTATGGGATATACTCCTAAACCCCAAAGTGTCTCATGGTGAAAGTAATTTCACTAAAATAAAACTGAGTTTTACAAAGAAAATCAAAGCACATACAATACACGAATTTCTTCTAAGTTCACTCCTTAAAATATATTCGATTATAATACTTACTAACCGACCTAAACGATACCAAACAATACTTCTTCAATCGTTGAATTCACTCTCCGGAGATCGCCTCTATGTTGGTATGGTGGTCTTCAAATAGTATGGAATCGTAAGGGTGAATAACTGAAGGCTTTGAAGAACTTCTCGTAAGATATAGAATAAATTCAGTCTCTCAACATTCTTCATTCTTAGTCCTTCATTTTATTCATCTTTGGAGTGCACGTATGCCAATCCCACGTCCTTGCAGTCGTGGGTTTTCTCTCCTTCCACCACAATATCTCACGTGGGTGGTGGTTTGAATCGTGGAGGCACTCTCCTTTATTTTACCTAGAATAATAGTAAATATAATAATATATGGTTAGTATACATAATATGCACGATCCCTAAAAAGTAGGACAAAAAAAAGATAAGGAAATAGGGTTGAAATAGTTGTCCCTAAAAAATAAGAAACGGTTGTAACCAACTCCTAGTAGGCAGTGAAGTATAACATTACAATGTTTGTGTCAGACTTCTATGTTAAACATAGAAATGTGTAACATCTGAAATCTCTGACGTTATCAATATCCCCCTTAATGTTATACTTCTTTCTACGATTCCTCACTCTACTTAGCACAAGTTCATGGTTAAGCCATGATAAATAACAACATACTCAATTATGGATCATCCATAGCAAATCAACAAATAGTAAAAATAGTAAACAATGGATCATCCATAGAAAAGAAAAACATCAAGTATTAAATGAGTAGAAAAGAGGTTAAAGGGATAAAAGAGCTCCCCAATAATGTTGTTATCCTTCCACACTTCTGTTCATAGTGCAACCATGATAAATATACAATCCAAGTAAGTGTTCCCTACATATGGATGAACCATAACATAAATAAATAAATCATATGAAACTCTGAAGGGTAAGATTAAACATCAAAGAGTGACACTATGGTGTTAAACATAAGTGTAACTTTAACACCTACAATAATATTCTCCCCCTTAAGCTTATTCTCCCAGTTTCCATTCCAAACCAAAGCATGGGGCAACCATGATAAACCTTGAAATATACTAAATATGAAAACAAAACCAATGGATTAACCATCATAAACAAAGCACTACCATAATAAAACACAAGATTAAAGAATAAAAAGTCTCCCCTTGAATCTCATGATGTCTCCCCCTGAATGGTAGCTGGAAGGAAAGCTTTCAACTTCTACCTTTTATTTGATGTGTTGTTGTAGTTGGTTAAGTGCATTCACTTGGAAGAGAATCTCGCTTCATCATCATTACTATCATCACTCATTTCATAGGAAAAATCTTTAACTTGGTAGTCAACACAAGTTAAAGTTTATCTAAACACTAGGAGACTCATATAAGCTATGATATCTCTATCATGTTCTTGAATGCCTTGGTACCTAATGAGTGCGTAGATGAGGCAGGGGTGTGGCGGTATTGTTGAATTAGACTTAGTGAGAGCCATGCAAATGTTAGAGAATACAAGTTGAACAATTTATGAATAAATTAAACTTCAGACCTTTACCGATGTGGTGGAGTAGTTCTGCTTGTTCTTCGGTCAAAGTCTGACACGGGATCATCATTAGGAGCGCTTGGTACATGAGTGTGTCTTTCACAACACGTTGGAACTCTATGATCTTGTTTTTACTTATCCTCTATGGTTGATTTGTTGATGAAGTGATCTTGTCATTTCCTTTGGTTCTAATAGACTCTCCTTCTGATATCTTCTTCTTTCCTTTACTCTACAATCCCTTTCTGAGCTCTCCACTTTCTTAGAATGATCTGCCTTGTAGTTCTCATATGTTGTTGTGTCATCATAATAGTCTTCTTCTGGTGGGTAAGTGTTAGACTTTGCAGAGTTTGACACTTTGACATCTTCGTCAGAACTTGAGATGTAAGTGAAAAGTTTCTGAGTTTGCCTCCTCTTTCTCTTAGTTGGTTTTACTTTCTCCTCTTGATGGTTTCATCCAATAGTCTCTTAGATCTGCGTGTAGGGAAAGTAGTACCACATGCGGTCTTTAGACTATCAACAATCACCTTCAATTCACCGCGGTTGTTTGTGTTGATAAGATTATGGAGTTCTCCAGGAAGACTTGATCTAGAGGTGTGTCGAACATAATAACTTCAGTTTTAGCATCAAATTCTTGTCTACCTCGATTCATTTATCTCTGATAGAGAGCATGTCAGACTTCTCTTCTGGATCGACAAGATTGAATTTTGTGAGTGATGGTGGTTTTTTAGAGGCTGGTGGGTTAGAGATGTCAACAGTAGGGTTTTCTGAGTTGACTTTTGGAGGAGAGAGTGGAGGAGATTTGATAACTACAGTAAAGCGGTTAAGCAAATAATAATTTTTTACACCCTAAAGTGGTCGATCCCACAAGGATTGTGCAACGAAATACCCCAAGTACTAGTCACAATTTCTAGAACATAGAAGTTTGAGGAACTATAAAAAGGGATTTTGTTTCTGAATTTAAAGATAACAATTGCAATAAATTAAAGGGTTTTGAAAACAATTAAAGGAAAGCACAGATCCTAGGGCTGATTATCTAATCATCAACATGCAAATATCAATCAACTCAGCAATAGGGAAAACATAGATTTTTGTGGATTTAATTCCTTGGTCGGGTAGTTTAAATCCTAGATTATTAATTAGTGACTATCTCCTCTCGGTCTCAAGAACACCAAATTAATCAATCTCATAATTATCTAATTATTCCTAAGTAGGTTTCTTCCTTTTGAGACAGAAAACAAACACAATTAATTCTCTCTTCCTGTTAATAATTTTCATCTCTCGATCCATCAATTATTAACTATAACCCTAGATCTCAATTCACCTCTTGGTCCTTCTTTTAATCTAAATTATAAAATTAAATCAAAGAATTAATCCATGCTTAGGTAGTTGATATCAATTAACATGCATCAGAAAAGAAATCATAACCCAAGAACTTGTTAGGGTTCTAGCCACAAAACATGACTAGAATTAAAGTAAACATGTTATAAATTAACTTACAAATAAAGAGGAACCTTGAATGTCTTGTAAAAACTCCAAAGCTCAATTATTCTAAGTGCAAAACTCCATAAAAACTAGCCTAAATTTCGTGCATAAGGTAGAGTATTTATAGAGGAGTGAAAAAGACCTAACTAGGTATTGGACTAACATAGCAAAAACTGCCAAAACAGGCAAAAATCTCCATATCGAGCCTCTGTGTCGATCGACAGGCAGGCTGTCGATCCACACAACCTCCCAGTCGAAATTTGGGATAAATTTGTGTCGATTCTGCAACTTTGTTCTCCCTGTCGATCGATAGAAATGCATGTTTCGATCCCCTTCTGTGCAGTCTCACGGTTTTGGCCATAACTTTTGCTCCTGAACTCTGATCGACCCGATTCCAGTTGCATAGGAAAGCTAATTCAAAGATATTTCTCTTTCCATGCTCCACTAGCTCAGATTCCACGTGTGGAAGAATTCGTGATAGTTTCTTTGAACATCATCTGCTTTCGGTACGGGTTTCCAATGAATTCGGGCTAAAACCTGCAAAATCTTACCATGACAAGCATAACACCCTCAAAAATATTCTCATGCACAGAAATAAGTAAAAATATAATTAAATGCACTTGAAACAATGGAGAAAAATATAGATAAGTGAGTATAAATATGAGCTTATCAAACCCCCCAAACTTGAATACTTGATTGTCCTCAATCAAAGAAAAGAAAGAAAAGAAATCTCAAGTAGTTGAAAATGCAATGCCTCACAAGATTCATCACAATCAAAGATCGCCAATCCACATCACACAAGCAGTTTGAAAGAGATAAGAAATCCATCAACTTCGGAAGACTCACAAGGAAGTGTATCACTCAATCACACAAGTGTTTGGGTTTCAATGAAAGCACTCACAATATGTATGAAGAAATTTCTACCATAGGCTTGCAAAAGTTCTAAAATCTCCACTGCTCAAATGTGCACACAATTCAAGAATCAAAAAGGACTTCTGATAAGGTTGTAATGTAGGCTTTTGTGAAACGTAGGGAAATATAGCCAAGTGACTAAAAATCAATCAAGTTGTACTTCCTCAATCAATCCAAACCACTATCTTCTCATCATCCACCAATCTCCTAATATTTCCAACACAAACCAAGGCTCAACATTTTTTTTCTTCTAGTCCTTTTATGCTCTTAAGAATTTTGTTTAATTATTTAAGCTTATAAGGATACAACTTTTTTTTTTCTAGAGCTCAACCTTCTTTTGCTCACTAATTTAAAATTTTCCCATCCAATTATAATAATTACCCTTATTTCACCCAAATCCTATAGACAGGATACAGTTCACCTTTTTCATAGCACTATCTCAAAGATAAAATAGAACTACAATATTTTTCTTAACTCTTAGACCAAGAAAGAAAAAGTAACAGGCTCAAAGGGGCTAATCTAGGGATAAAATATAACAAGGGATAGTGTTTGGGATAATATGGCTAACAAAGATGGCCTAAGATCATTTTCTATCATTTTGCACACTATGCAGTCTTGAAACAGAACAGAAGCAATATCTAGAGAAATAAAAACATACATGTGAATCTCACATCAAATGAAAAAAAGGCTCAAATCTCACTTAGGTTCAAAAATTCTTCCTTAGTCAATTTCAATCCATTCAAACCTCATGCAAGTGTAAGTTTCAATTATACCCTATCATGCGGTATTCTACATTCATAGGCAAATCAACCACAATTGAAATCAAATCGAACTCATCCTCAATCAATTCCAATCTCAAAATTAGTTCAAGTGGGTTCATGACTCAATAAAAATTTTCCTCACAATATCCATATTTTTTTAGGCAATAATTTAAACACACCAAATAAAATAAATGCAATAAAAAAAATTAAAGTAAGTAAAGGGAAATAAGTTTGAATTTCTTGTCCACATCCCCCAAACTTATTTCGAACTCGGAGAGTAAGAAAAAGTTTGAAAATCAAACAAGAAACAGAACTTGTACCTGACTGTTGATCTCAGACATCAACTTTTTATCCACCGGAGGAATCAACTCGTCTCGACGAAGAGATCGGTGCTGCTGGCACTCTGTGCCGATTGACAGGGGCCTATCAATCGACACAGAGCCTTCTGTCGACTTGCTTTGTGGTGACCTCTGTGTCGATCGACAGGGGGCCTGTCGATCGAAACACTCCACTGTTCAAATTTTTTTTTTCAAAAATAACAATAAAATAAAGCAAAAATAGAAATTCAGAAATAAAGTTAAACACACCAACGAAATTAAAACAAAAATTGAAAAGAAGAACAACGGAAATTGAAATGAAAGCATGTAAAAATTGGGTTACATCCCAACAAGTGCTTTATTTAACGTCGTAGCTCGACGATACCTGTTGTCAGAACCAGGGCGGGCTAGAGTGCACTCGCCTTCCTTGGGGATCCACCATGTAAACCAACCGATCTTGGATGACAGCAGTGAGCTCAAAGATATGGTGTAATTGAAGATTTTGCCAACTCGTTCCCTCGCTCCCATCTTTGAGCGGCTTGGTCTTCTTTGAACTGTTCACTTGCTTCCTCTTCTTTTTCTTCATCTACTTCTTCTTTGGAGGTAATTCTAAAGCATTCAGACTAGTGTCGTCTTTTGTCGAGCTTGAAAGTAATCTTCTCCTCATTTGCTCGAAGCGTTATCTCTCCACCACGACAGTCAATCAAGGAAGCACTTGTGTCCAAGAACTCCCTTCCCAAAATCAAAGTGGTGCTTCCATCTTCTTTCATATCTAGGACCACAAAATCCGCAGGAAATATTAGATGACCCACACGAATGAAAAAATCTTAAATTATACCTTTCGGGCGAGACACAGAGCGGTCTGCCATCTGCAGTGTAATGGTGGTCGGCCTCAATTCTCCAATCTTGAGGCGTTGAAAGATAGAGTAGGGCATAAGGTTGATGCTGGCACCAGTGTCGCAGAGCACCTTCTCGAATGAAATTCCCCCGATCTCTACTGGAATGGTGAAACACCCTGGATCGGCATCTTCTTTTGAAGGACCATGCTGCACTGCTCATGAAGCTTTACGGTTGCGTTCCCCACATAGAGTTTCTTCTCTCTCATCAGCTTGCGAAGATATCACATGTAGCTTGGAATTTCAGAAAGAGCTTCAATTAGTGGCAGATTAATGCTTACCTTCTTCAAGTTCTCAACAAAGCGAGAGAACTTGGAATCCTCCTTTTGCTTGGCAAAGCGCTAAGGAAAGGGCATCGGAGGTGGTCTGGCAGCTTTAGAACTTGAGTTGTTGAGCTGGGATGTCCTCTGCGTCGATTGGGCAGAATTTGTGTTGACTGACAGGTGATGTGTCGATCGACACACTCGCAGGAATCCTGTCGGTCAAAATCCCTTCATCACTCTCCATCTCGTCCTTTTCTTGTCCTCTGTGTGGATCGACAGATGCCCTTTCGATCAAAACAGAAGATGGCTCAGTTGCCTGCTCCTCCTCTTCTCCCCCAAACTTGTTTTGGGGCATGCTCGGGCCTTTGTAACTTGTTCCAGACCTCAGTTTCATTGCCTTGCAGTCCTTTTGGTTCTTGGGTTGAGTTCGGTGGTGCTTACCATCTTTTCCGGCGTGTGTTGTGCCCCAATTGTGGTAGCAATTTGACTCACTTTAGTCTCAATGATCTGCACGTGCTTCCCAAGCATGTCCACCTCGTTGTTAACCCCTTTCACATCTTGTTCAATCTTCCACACTCTATAGTCGGAGGCTTTGATTAAGTTTTTGAGCACCTCGTCAAGGATCTCCTTCTTCTTTTCCACGACCTCGCCATTCTGCACATCAAAATCAGGAGGGGGCTTCAGATAATCAGATAATCACCGCTTCAGCACCTTCACACCTCCTCTTCCTCGCTCTGGCCTTTTAATCTACACATTTTAGAAATAATGCGAGGGGCTGAGTACTAATGTACCCTGTGGAAACATGCCCGAAAACGTACATTTATAAGTATGAAAGCTATGCCACACACACAGGAAATTCACGGGTTTTGTTGACGTGAATTCCTAAAACATTTATATTTTCCCTACAGGCAATTTTAGTATGAAATCATATCTATTTTACTGTTTTGTAACTGGAAGTTGGCCTACTTCTGAGTTACGATG
>JAPKLW010000546.1:66146-107191 GCA_026898455.1 Plectranthus barbatus | reverse complement strand
TAATTCCTCTTCGTAGTGAAACATCAGAAAAGTATTACGAACTTCTTTGTTGGACAATTCGTAAAGTAGATTAATTAATTACCTATCTCCGCTCGGTCTCAAGATAAATTAACTAACTCCAAAGATCTACAGATTTATTCCTACAATCAATCTCCTTCAGTTACGACAAGAAATCAGATTATATTGTAAAAATCTCTTTCCATTGAAAACTATCACAGTTACGTCTCAAGTAATCAACTAGATAATCCTAAGATGTGATCAGCAAATCAAGATTATGAATAAGCACAGATTTCACAAACTATGAAGGGAAAGGGAAAATAACTCAATTAATCAAACATGTATACATTGATAATTCGAAACCCTAGAATCTGAGGAAGAGATTAGTTACACATATTCAGAGGAATATTCATCATAGAAAAATACAACCTGAATTGCATAAAAACTTGTATCCTAATGTCTTCCCACAAACTTCTGTCTTCAAACATAAACTCTAAAATTCTTGGAAATCTCTCTAAAAACTGAAATCTGGAATAAAGTATGATAAAAAGGTCAAAAGGTACTCTCAAAATCGACATTATTAGGATATTTATAGAGGTGGGGGTGTATCCTATCAATTCTAGGGCTAAAGATATGAATAAATCCAATTTTTATCAGATTTCCGCTCCAGCAGAGAGGCTCGCGTCGATCGTGGCTGATCCACGTCGATCGACGAGGCTTCCTGGTCTCCGTCGATCGATGCTGATTGGCGTCTGTCGACGCGGCTTCTCGTCCCTTCTGCGCGGTCTCACGGTTTTGACCATAACTTCCTCCTCCGAACTCCGATTGACCCGATTCCAGTTGCGTTGGAGAGCTAACTAAAAGCATCATCCATTTTCATGTGCCAATAGCCTGAATTACTCTTTTGGAAAAACTCTTCACTGCTACTCTTACACGTCACTGCTTCCGGAACGGTTTTCTCGTGAGTTTAGGCCTAAAAACCTGCATAAACATCAAAACACACCTAAAACCACCTAATATTGACATCATGCATAAAATATATATATAAACTTAATAAATCTACATAAAATAGTAGGAAAATAATATAGATAAGTGAGTGAAATAATGAGCTTATCAGTGAGAAGGAGTTCTATGACAGCTGGGTGGCATCTGAGGATTTTACTTACAAGTTAATTTCAGATAACCTGTCTAGAGAACTTAAGCTCAAGTACATGGGCTATTGTAGCTTTTTTACTATCTGGATGGACTTAGTGGCTACGTATGGTGAAGTGGAACGAACTATCAACTGTGATCTCGTTAGAGACCTTGTCTGTAAGAGAATGGTTGATGGTAGTTCGGTGACACTGCATGTGATGATCATGGATAACACCATGAAACGATTCACACGTGGAGGTGGATGTATCAGTGATCGGGCCAAGATCGATATAATCCTGAACTCCTTACCGATTTCATTCTATGACTTTAAGAAGGATGTAGCTAAGAGAAGTGAGTACTCTTTCAAGGAGTTGCTTACTGATCTCATAGCAGGACAGTCCTTCGTACCTTCATGGGAGTCTGAGTTATCAGATCTTGAGCACAGCTTGGGTACATTGAAAGATGTGGTTCATACTGTGTGCAAGAACATGATTGATCGCAGATCACGTGAGAGGAGGTCAAATGAAATGAAGAGGGTTGGTGTCACTTCAAGTGAGAAGACATGCGGAAGCAAGGGACAAGGTACGTCATTTGCATTTGTAACGGAAACATGTTTAGCATCGGTTTCTACTCATTCATGGGTAGTGGATACTGGAGCTACTGATCATGTTTGTTATATTTTGCAGGGGTTCACACCGAGGAGGGTGCTGAAGAATGACGAGGTTACCATCTCGATGGGGAACGCAGCACAAGTGAGTGCAGATGCTATTGGAGATTTCACCTTGTACTTTGATGATTCTGTTTTAACATTGAGAGATGTTTTGTATGTGCCGGATTTTCGGCGGAATCTTATTTCAGTTTCCAAACTTTATGTTGATGGATATTCAGTTATTTTCAATAGTGGTGTTTCTATCATTGGTAATAACGGTGTTATCTGTCGTGGAATGCTGAATAATTCTCTCTATGTTGTTAACTGTAATCATAAGTCTTCCGCAAGTATTGCATGTAATTCATCCGTAATTGATAATCCTAGGAAGTGAAAACTTACTTCTTCTGATGAGGATCTTACATATCTCTGGCACTTGAGACTGGGTCACATCAGCTTAAAGCGGATTCAGAGACTTGCAGATAACGGTACATTGGACCTAGTCCGGGCTGTACCTTATCAAGTCTGCGAATCCTGCATCGAGGGCAAGATGTCAACTAGGCCTTTCAAGGCTAGTCAGTCTCGAGCAGAGGAAGTGTTGGAATTGATCCATTCTGACTTATGTGGACCGATGTCCACGCAGGCTCGTGGAGGGTACGAGTACTTCGTCACTTTCATTGACGACTACTCAAGGTACGGATATGTTTACCTGCTTCGCTACAAGTCTGAATGCTTTGAGAAATTCAAAGAGTTCAAGGCTGAGGTAGAAAAGAAGGTCGGGAAAACTATCAAGTCACTGCGATCTGACTGCGGTGGAGAATACCTCAGTAACGAGTTCCTGTAATATTTGTCAGAAAATGGAATTACATCCCAGTGGACTGCACTGGGTACTCCCCAGCAAAACGGTGTAGCTGAAAGAAGAAATAGGACTCTTCTAGAGATGGTAAGATCAATGATGAGTTATGCAAACTTACCAATTTCGTTTTGGGGTTACGCATTGGAAACAGCAGCTTACGTGCTTAATGTGGTGCCTTCTAAATCAGTTCCTAAGACGCCTTCTGAGCTCTTCCTTGGTCGCAAACCTAGTTTGTGCAAGTTTAGAGTATGGGGTTGTCCGACACACGTACTGTCGAAGGAACCTGATAAGTTAGAAAGCAGGTCAAAAGTAATGTTGTTCATAGGGTATCCCAGGCAAACGAAAGGTGGTTACTTTAACTGTCCTGAGAGTCAAAGAGTCATTGTTAGCACCAACGCTAGATTCTTGGAGGACGAGTATGTGAGTAATCACATGTCAAGGAGTGATATCGTTCTTCAAGAAATTGAAAACGAGAATGCAATTCCAAGGGAAGGGGAACGTGTAGATGTGGGTGCTCCTGTAAGAGGTACAACACCACAGACACGTTCTTCAGTGCAAGGTGCAGGACCACAAGTCACTGCACCTACTACTGACACGGCACCGATGCCTCATCGCAGTGGGAGAGTTATTTTCCAGCCGAAAAGGTACATGTTCGTGGGTGAGTCTTCGGACTTGAGCCTGGTAGACGGACATGAGGGCTCTGACCCACTGACTTACGAAGAGGCAGTGCAGGACAAAGATGTTTCCAAATGGCGTGTCGCCATGGATTCTTAAATTGAATCCATAACTGCTATGGATGTATACCAGAAAACTGATTTGCCGGATGGCTTTAGGGCCATAGGGTGCAAATGGGTATACAAGAGAAAGAAAGGGGCGGATGGAAAGATCACGACTTTTAAAGCCAGGCTGGTGGCAAAGGGTTATAGTCAGAAAGAGGGCATTGACTATGACGAAACCTTTTCACCCGTAGCCATGCTCAAATCCATCCGGATACTCCTTGCCATAGCTACGCATATGGACCTCGAGATCTGGCAGATGTATGTCAAAACTGCTTTTCTAAACGGTTACCTTGAAGAAGGTCGAGACATCTATATGCAGCAACCCGAGAGTTACATAAGCGAAGGCGAAGAACATCTTGTCTGGAAGCTTAGGAAGTCCTTGTATGGACTTAAGCAAGCTTCAAGGTCGTGGAACTTACGTTTCAACGATGTGATTAAATCCTATGGATTTGCACAGTTGGAAAATGAAAGTTGTGTTTACCGACTTTGTGTCAGTGGGAGCGTGGTTTTCCTTGCACTATACGTTGATGACATACTCCTATTTGGAAACAACGAGGGAGTGATGTCCGAAATCAAAGTTTGGTTATCCGAACAGTTCCAAATGAAGGATCTGGGAGAAGCTGGCTACATTCTTGGGATTAAGGTCTTACGAGATCGTAAAAGAAGAATGTTGAGCTTATCCCAGGCATCCTATTTGGATACTGTGATAACCCGGTTCAGCATGCAACTCGCCAAGAAAGGCTTGCTACCTTTCAGACATGGCGTTCGTCTTTCTGGAGGGCAGTGTCCTCAGACACAGCGGGAGAAAGACAAGATGAGTCTTGTACCATACGCCTTGGCGGTGGGTAGTCTCATGTATGCGATGTTGTGTACCAGGCCAGATATCTATTATGCCGTTGGCATGGTAGCAAGATATCAGTCTAACCCTGGTCAGGCGCACTGGACTGCTGTAAAGCACATCCTCAAGTATTTGAAAAGGACTAGGAATTTCTGCCTAGTTTATTATAGTGAGGATTTGTGCCCTGTGGGTTATACAGACTCGGATTTCCAAGGGGACCAGGATGAGAAGAAATCGACCTCAGGATATGTGTTTACCCTGGCAGGTGGAGCTGTATCTTGGAGGAGCTCAAAGCAGAAATGCATTGCTGACTCCACCATGGAGGCGGAAAATGTCGCCGCCTCCGACGCCTCGAAAGAGGGGGTGTGGCTCCGGAACTACCTTTTAGAGTTGGGCGTGATTCCGAGTTTGCCGAGGAGCATCATAATTTATTGTGATAACTCTGGTGTAGTGGCAAACTCAAAGGAACCGCGGTCTCACAGGGCAAGCAAACACATAGAGAGAAAGTACCATATCATACGAGAAATCGTATCGGGGGGCGATGTGCTGATTAAGAAGATTGACACTGCTGACAATCTTGCTGATCCGTTTACAAAGAGCTTGCCGCAGAAAGCTTACGAAAGACATATTCGTGAGCTGGGTCTGAGGTGGATGCCGACCACTAATAGTGGTTAAAGAGACAGCAGACTAGATAGACGGACTGTATACTCTGTAATAGCTTAGTTATGCTTTGACTATAAGAGGGAGATTGATGGGTTTTGTATACTGAAAGCATTTATTACAATGAGTATACAACGGTTTATATCTCCTATCTGTTAACAATCTTACATGTGTGAACAATGGTATCCTCTTGTCTCACCGATAGGGACGATCATACGGCGTGTTGTAGATCGCAGAAGACAGTATGATCACTTGACCTAGTGAGACATAAACCTGATCACAGCCGAGACAGCGTATGAGGATACGTCTGTCCGGATGGCTGCAGCATTGTCGGAATAAGTAGTCTGTCTTGGTTACTTGACATGCTGGTACGCAGAGGTGGCGTATTGATGGACCGCATTGAGATGTATTCATCTGTCTGATATCAGCGAATACAAGATCTCGTTATATTGATTGAGTCCAAACCCTAACGAAGGTTCAGGGGTTTGCACGGGTTGACTGTTGCTTTGACTTGCCATGGTGGAGAGCCTAAGTAACGTGCTCGTATATCCGCATCTTGGGTAACAGCATTTCGTGTAGTACCGCCTGAGACTGAACTTAGGTAACCATATCCGAGTAATAGGATGGGGACATTCCCTGAGGAGCTCAATAACATTCATCGTGCCAAAGTCCTGCAGGCTGATTAAGTTCAGGCACGAGTGATAAGGTTTGAGTGGTACTACTCAGGAATAATAAGATATTAATTAATTATAGTTAGAGCTTGTCAGAGGCTCCGATTAATTAATGGATGTCCGGTAACCTTAAATATGGGGATTCTCAATTAATGCAACCCTTTCTCATAACGTGGTAATAAAGGGGTAGGTCAGTATTAATTCTGTGGTGAAAAGGAATTAATATTAATTAATTAATTGTGTCCTGGGTCGTGGACATGGGAATTAATTAATTTATAGGCCCACTTTATTATTTGCATTAGGTCCCAGGACTGGCCCAATTAAATATGCTGAATTGAGCCAAAAATGGCCCATTAGGGTTTCCAACCCTAGGTCTATAAATAGACAGCTCTCTCTCATAAGTTGTACTACAGTTGAAACACACTAACCCTAGAGAGAGAGTGGGAGGCGCCGATTTTGGGAGTTCAAAGGAGGGGAATTTTGATTTTGGTCCTGCTCAGAATACAGTTCTACGGAGTCCTCACCAGTAGTAGATCTGATCAGCATTGGGACACAGCCCTGAAGATCTAATCTGGAGAACAGATTTCTCTTCTCTTCTCTCTTTGTTTTTCGATTTTAATCTAGAAATTAGATCTCTAATTTCTGTTTCCGCAAATTAAATCGGATCGCGTGGTTGAAGTGGAATTTGGAATTCAAACGCAAAAGATCGGTTCAGACTCGACGGAGTTACGGTAAATCCTAAATCCACAATTATTCGTATTAAATACATAGGAGCATTCTAGGGTTTTGAGAATTTTAATTATGAGCAATATCCATAGATCGATCCGGTTCAGTTTGGTTTTGGTGATTCGATTCACGGAAAAACCCTACAATATGTTTTACTGTTTTGTAACTGGAAGTTGGCCTACTTCTGAGTTACGATGAACAGCTGAGAATGGTATGATCCACTCTCACTGTCATCAATTAGTGCACTGATCTCAGGGCGTACCTGTGAGACCCGATCAATTTTATAGGTACCTCGTACCTCTCCTTATCACACCTTGAGGTGTCAGCACTCCAGCTGAGGGACCTGAGAATTACGGAGCTAATGGCTCGACGTTCATAGGATAACAATCCTCTTCAATATTAATAAGGTTTAGCGCGAGCCTTGGTGCCCTGTTCAGACCTTATAAATTTATCTCTCTGGGAGTTTAATCAACCAGAGGTACAGATATGACATCACAAAAACATTTGGCATAGACAGTCAGTTTAAAACAAAAACTTATTATTACACATTTTGGAAAAATCAGCTTAAAGCTCGAAAAGGCAATTTTTGGATTTTTACCAAAATAATCCCCACCTTTTCAAGAGCGTATGAATTTGAGATGAATTTATAGAGTTGATGAGCGTTGGTGATTCCTTGTAATTCCTTCAAACATCAATACGACATAAAATACGTTAGAATTCATAGTCTAACTATTAAATAGTTAGCTTTTAGGTTATGTGTTAGGATTTCAGGTTTTGGTTCTACTGACTGGACTTGACTAACAACAGACAGTTCGACACGCACTCCTCGTATATCAAGGCATGCATGGAACTCAATAAACCTTTCTAAACAATTTATCCCCTTTAGACATGTATGTGACTTCAACCAAACACAACTATATAAGTTAACCAAATCACGGTCAACGAACTAACTTAAATAAAGTACGGTTATATATATTAAACGACTAAACCCATAATCGACAATGCTTTAAACGATTCAAAATAATTTAACGCCCAATTACGTGTCTGATTTGATTACTTAATTTACAACATTTATAAACATTTGAAATGTCGTTAAATCTAATTGACATAATCAATTAGCTAATTGAATAAATTAAACAAATATAAAATAAGTTAATATAACATATCATAATAAATAATAATTAAATAAAAGTTTTAAATAAATATAATATATATATATATACTTGTGTGTGTATATAATAATAATATATATATATATATATATATAGATATACTTGTGTGTGTGTATATAATAATAATATATATATAGATATACTTGTGTATATTAATATGATAATATATAAAATATATATATATATATATATATATATATTCACGTGTGTGTGTGTTTACGGGAAAAAAAATCTTCTCTTCTTCTCTTCTTTAATATTACACACATACATATATATATATACACACGTAGGGAAAACAGGAAGCAGGGTAGCCGTGCCGTCTCGCCGCCGGCCGCTTCGACCGTCGCCGAACCCGTCGGTCGACTCAGCCACGCCGACCGACGTCGGAGAAGAAGCAGCAACGGTTCGAAGCAGCAACTGTTCGCTCGAACAACAGCAGTTCGAGAGTTCTGAGCCCACCAACTCCGACCTCTGTCACCTATCCTATCCGACTCTACATCAACCCAAGACCATGAATGCACCCTGAACTTGCCGAAAAACTGAAATATCAGCTCGAGAAGAAGGGGAGACAAAGCTCACCTCGCGTTTCTTTCACGGCGGCGATGGTCTGGGATCGGTGTCAAAATGCTCCTGCTTTCATGAGGAACACGAATATGTAAACTAAACAAAGTTTCGTCATCAATTTAATGAGTTATGGATATTGGTGCGGAAATCCCGACTTACCGTAGCAGCAACTTCGGACAACGATATCTTCCTCGTCTCACGACAAAATTGGGTGATCTCGGTTGTTGTGTAAACTACGTAGTATAGGCTTTGAGTGGGTGGTGGTGGTGCGTCGGAAATCCACCGGGAAAATGTCGGAAAATAGCGATGAACAGGTGTAGTTGGAAGGTTTTTGGGGTAGTGCTTATATAAAAGCTGGGAGGCTTGACTTGTTCAGTCTTCTTCTCTTAAATTCCGTAGGACAGGCATGTGAAGAATCCATAGATGATATCTACTGAATTTATGAGCCCATACACCTCGAATAATTCATACACCTTGCTTTGAATTTTCTTTTCCCCCTCACGTCTTCATTTCTCCATCAACTTGCAAGCTAAACTATAGGTTATAGCATGTGGTTGTAATACTCATATATTCCCATATCTTTCTAATAAATCTTGCCTCTTCTTGTAAGATTTCTCATGTCACCACCATTTTATCATTCCCCCTTCTCAAATTATTAAAAGTTGTTGATATTATTCATTTCATGAGATTAAGTTTTAGTAACTTAATTATATTTCCCAATTTGTAGAAAATATAAAATGAATTTTTTTCACAAAATTAAGCTTGAAATTTAAATTATTCCTTGGATATTACATTCACCCCACCTAAAAAAAATTTCGTCCCTGAAATTTGCTAGGGGTTTTCAAATATTTCAGGATATTTTTCTTTCATTTTATCCTCAAGTTCCCACGTAGCTTCTTCTTGTCCGTGGTGATTCCACAGGAACTTCACTAGTGGAATAGATTTTGTCCTCAACTCCTGGAACTTTTTGTCCAGTATTGCTATTGGTTTTTCTTCATAACGTAAGTCTGGATTTAGCGTGACTTCTTCTTGACGTATCACATGACTTGGATCGTATATGTATTTCCTCAATTGTGACACATGAAAAACGTTGTGTACGTTTCCCAAATTTGGCGGTAAAGCCAAGCGATAAGCGACTTGGCCTATTCGCTCCAGAATTTCATAGGGACCTATGAATCGAGGTCGTAGTTTTCCTTTTACACCGAACCTGATAATGCCTTTCGACGGTGAGACCTGTAAGAATACTTTGTTTCCAACCTCGAACTGCAGTTCAGACCTTCGGGTATCTGCGTATGACTTCTGTCTACTCTGAGCCTCTTTGATTCTTTCCCTTATCTGTCTGACAATTTCAATCATTTCGCCAATAGCATCTGGCCCAAGTACTTTCCTTTCTCCTACTTCATCCCAGTAAAGTGGAGATTGACACTTTCTCCCATATAAAGCTTCATACGGAGCCATGCCGATAGTCGCCTGATAACTGTTGTTATAAGCAAACTCAATTAGCGGTAAAATTGGCTCCCAACCTCCTCTTTGGTCCAAAACGACCATTCTCAGCATATCTTAGAGAGTTTGAATAGTTCTCTCCGATTGACCATCGGTCTGTGGATGAAATGTCGTACTGAAATTCAGACGGGTTCCTAGTTCCTTTTGCAGACTTATCCAGAATCTGGACATAAACCTTGCATCTCTATCAGAGGTAATAGTTACTGGCACTCCATGTAACCTGACTATTTCTTTGACATATTATTGAGCGAGTTTTTTTACCCGTGTGTTATCCGATTTGGTAAGAAATGAGCTCTCTTCATTAGACGATCCACGATTACCCAAATGACATCATTACTTTTCTGGGATCACGGTAAGCCTGTGACAAAGTCCATGGCTATATATTCCCATTTCCATTCCGGGATATCTAACGGTTTCAATTTTCCATTTGGCCGTTGATGTAACGCTTTTACCTGTTGACATGCCAGGCATTTCTCGACGTACATGGCCACATCATTCTTCATGCCGTCCCACCAAAAGTTTATTTTCAGATCCTGGAACATTTTAGTGCTACCAGGGTGGGCTGTATACGGCGTGTCATGAGCCTCGCTCATGATTTCGTTCTTGAGCTCTGCACTTTTTGGCACAAGAATCCTGTCTATGTGCATTAGTGCATTATCAGGTGCTCCACTGTAATCCTTGGCCTTTTCCATCCTGATTTTCTGACGAATTCTTTCAAAATCGTCTTCCTTTCGTTGTGTCTGGATAATCCTTCTCCTCAAATCTGGCACAACACTTAAAGCTGCAATTTCACACCTTTCTCTCATCGAAGGTGAGACAATTTCCAGGTGTAGTCTTTCAAAGTCCTTAATCAGCTGTTCCTCCTTTGTGATTAAAGATTCCAATTGTGCTACACCTTTCCGGCTTAAGGCATCAGCCACTGAGTTTGCCTTGCCGGGGTGATAATTGATTGTTAGATCATAGTCATTGACTAGTTCCAACCATCGTCTCTGTCTCATATTCAGGTTCTTCTGCTCGAAAAAATATTTCAAGCTCTTGTGATCTGTGAATATGGCACATTTCACACCATATAGGTGATGTCTCCAGATTTTGAGAGCGTGAACCACTGTTGCTAGCTCCAGATCGTGCGTTGGGTAGTTCAACTCATGCGGTCGAAGTTGTCTTGATCCATAGGCTATCACTTTGCCATCTTGCATCAATACGCAGCCAAGTCCATTCTTAGAGGCATCTGTGTATACCTCATAATTCTTTTCTGCTTCTGGAACTGCCAAAACTGGTGCTGTCGTTAGATGTTTTTTTAGCATTTGGAAGCTCTCCTCACATTGTTTTGTCCATTCAAACTTAATTCCTTTCTGTAAAAGTCGTGTCATCGGTTTCACTATTTTTGAGAAACCTTCTATAAACCTTCGATAATAACCTGCTAATCCGAGAAAACTTTGGATTTCATTCGGTGTAGTGGGTAACTTCCACTCTATCACCGTCTGGATATTAGCAGGGTCCACCTTAATTCCTTCAGCTGACACAATGTGACCAAGGAAAGTCACTTCTTTAAGCCAGAATTCACATTTGCTGAAATTGGCGTATAACTTTTCATTCCTGAGTGTCTGTAAAATGGTTCTCAAGTGTTGCTCGTGTTCTCCCTCGTCCTTGGAGTAAACAAGGATATCATCGATGAATACTAAGACAAAATTGTCTAGATAAGGGTGAAACACCCTATTCATCAAATCCATGAACATCGTTGGGGCATTTGTGAGTCCAAATGGCATTACCACGAACTCGTAATGGCCATACCTTGTTCTGAAAGTTGTCTTCGGTATATCATTCTTCCGAATTTTCAGCTGGTGATATCCTGATCAAAGATCTATCTTTGAGAACACACTGGCTACTTTCAATTGATCGAACAAATCATCAATCCTGGGCAGGGGATATCTGTTCTTCAGGGTCAGCTTATTCAGCTCCCTGTAATCGATGCACATCCTCATCGATCCATCCTTCTTCTTCATGAACAAGAATGGTGTAACGCCCTGGCCCCAGGGCCCGAACGAGCTCACCCGAGGTCGGCAAAGTTACCCACCATTGGCCTGGACTGGCTTCCAGACTGATGGCTGACCCCATAAACCAACACAAGTCCTTCCCAGCGTGCTTTGTCCTCACTCACACGCACCCTGAGAAACTTCCTAGGGGGTCACCCATCTTAGTTCTACCCCAAGTCAAGCACGCTTAACATTGGAGTTTTCCTAGAGTGGGTGCCGAAAAAGATGATGCACCATGTTGGTATGAGTAGCACCTATCAAATCCTTTAAGCTCTCCTCAGTTATACAGTCCCATTCCGGTATAGCCTCTCATTCCGGTGTGGGCCCGGTTCATTCATGTCACCCTCCGCTAAACTAATGGAAGTCCTACGGGAGCCGCTCATTGTTCGTGCTTCTCTACACCGGCGATCACTCCCTGCTCCGGCACCGGGTCACTACAACTGGGGCTCCCCAAGGTGATACACTTGGCCTTATGAATCCCAAGTCTAAAAGTTCTTGTAGTTGTACCTTCAGCTCTTGAAGTTCCTTTGGTGCCATTCGATAGGGTGCCTTGGAAATCGGTGATGCTCCTGGTTCCAGGTCGATCACGAATTCCACTTGCCTATCTGGTGGCAACCTTGGCAATTCTTCTGGGAAGACATCTTCAAATTCTTTAACTACTGGTACATCATTAACTAAAATTTCTGGTTTTTCTTCCTTTTCTAAGTAAACCAGAAATGCCTGATTCTCAGGTCTTCGTATCAGCTTTATGGCTTGGAGTACTGATATTACATGTACTCTTTGGTTTCTCTTGAATCCATACAAAGAGGTTTCTTCTCCAGTCGGTTGGAAAAGAACAACCTTCCGTTCTCTACACAAAATCGTAGATTTGTGTTCTGACAACCAATCCATTCCAACTATCACGTCCACATCGTGTAGATCTAGGATGTCTAGTTCGGCTATAATTATTTTATGATTAGTTATTTGAATTTCCAAATCACGACAAACTAGGGTAGTGGTAGTCATATTTCCTGAAGGCATAGCTACCCTCTATTCTTGTCTACCCTTTTCTACTTTAAGTTGCAATGCATCAATGTAAGTTGATGATATGAAAGAATGGGATGCTCCCATATCGAATAATACTATGACAGGTACGTTATTAATAATGCCCATACCTTCCAAGTTTCCTTAGTCTCTATTACCATCAATTGCATAGGCCCTGACTCCACGGGGTGGTGGTTCGTTTGCTTGTTGTCCCTCATTGTTTTGACGAAGCGGTGATTGCCTTTCCTTCATGTTCCCTCTCCTGTTCCTCCTTGTCCCTCCTTGCGGTTGGAGAGCTCCCTGAATTGCCTAAAGTTGCTGGTTGACAGGCCTCGGGGCATTTTGTCTATTCCCCGTTCTAGATTGGGTTGTAGGACATTGTCTAGCAAAATGTCCTGCGACTCCGCAGTTATAACATTGGTTACCTGTTGTCAGGCACCTCCCATAGTGTCTTTTCCCCACATCTATTACACTGCGGGGTCACCGTACTTCTATAATCATTCCTTGGAGCAGCCGGGGCCTCAAACCTATGATAGGTTTGATCATTATTGTGGCGCGGCTGGAAACGATTGTCTCTTTGGTCCTGCCTCTTCTGGTTTCCGGACCCTTGGTTGTTGGATCGCTATGGTTCCTCCTATTTCCTTTTCTGGCTAGTTGGCATCAAGCTTTGCTCCTGCATGACCTATTGTGGCATCTTCTTTTTCGTTCCCGCGGCCTTAACATTGAGTGCCATTTTTAGTGACTCTCGATAATTCAAACTAGGAAAAATGGAGAGATGGGTTCTGATCTCTTCCCTCAATCCCTCTCTAAACTTTTCCGCTAACTTTTCCGGCGTATCCACTTGCCTAGTTGCATACTCGATTAGATCACAAAACTTCATATCGTATTCTCCTACAGTCATACTCCCCTGATCGAGTAAGAAGAACTCGATCTCTTTGTCCTTCCTGTACTATTTTGGCACGTATTTCTGATATAGTGCTTGTTTAAAGCCTTCCCAAGTCAGCTGCTGAGTTTCCTCCAGCGTGAGAGCTTTGGAATACGTCTCCCACCATCTATCAGCTCGACCTACCAGTTGGTATGTCATGCAGTGAAGTTTATCTGCTTCTAAGCAATGCATGTGCCGAAATATCTTTTCAAGTGCGCGGACCCATTCCTCAGCCTCGGAAGGGTCTCCGGCTCCATTGAAAGTTGGTGGGTGCTGTTTTTGGAAGGTTTCAACCAACATAAAAGTTGTAGGAAGCTGAATTGGCTCGTGCCTGTGTGGTTGTTCTGTGGGTTCTCTGATCGATACATTATCCCCAATAGATTGCGCTTCGAAGTCCGGCACAACTTCTGGATGCGGAATATCGACGAACGTTGGAGTGTCATGATCAGCTGGTGGATTTGCTCTTCCCAGACCTCTTCCTCGGCCACGTCGACGTCCACGGCCTCGGCCTCTTCCTCTTCCAAAAATCTCAATGTTTGCAGACATACTGCAACACCGTTCTTCATTAATAATCAATCGGGTTATGATTAAAATAAAATAGCACTTAACCTATGTTATACGTGCCTCAAGCAAATATCTTCAAATAGTTATAATAACACATATGACAGAATGATAAAACATGAGCAATCATCAAGTCATAATAAAACTACGATCAACATAATCAGTTAGTTAGGCTAAAAACAGTGACTGGTTCCACGAAGAATCAGACTCGACGACGACATCTGATGGTATCGTCGATCCAGGTCCGATCTGGGAAAGCACATAAGGGAAAAAGTGTGCTTATTCCCAATCAAACGGATGTCCCCGGTCACTCGCCTACCTACAAAAGTCTAAAATATGTAGCATAGTCAGTAGTGTGTCCATTATATACAGTAATATGTGATAATCATCCCGTCCACAACATCAATATAGCCAATCTACTGGGTAATCCTCCTCCTCATCCTCGTAGGTCGTCCCATCTGCTCACTGCTCCTCGTCCTCGCTAGGGTAGTACGCTGATGCGGCGTCAGCGGGATCTGCAGCTGGTTGTAGAATCACCTGGTCAACCTCCTGCTCCCAAGGGTAGGGCAGGAACGGTACCTGTGGTGCTGGTATGTACTCCGGCATGGGGGGCTCATCAATATGATCAGCAAAAGCATACAGGTCAGGTGCCTGTAATGGAAGAGCCCCGAATGCCCCATCGTAAGGGTGAGGAGGCAATAACTCTGGATAGGGTAAAGGCGGAAATAGTCCGAGCGATGGCTGTGGTGGCGGAATCGGTGCTCTCACTTGGAATGGTGGTGGATCCAACACCACTGGTGTCGGGATGTCAATCCATGGCCCAGGAGGTGGGCTACCCGCACTAATCACCTGATGAATCAGCTCCTCCATAAATGGTCGGAATAATCCAACCCACTCCCTAGTGTCTGCCCTCTTGTAACAATGGAAGAAGGCAGTCTGTCGGACCCATAAAATCCATCGATCCAGTACTAAATCTACCACTCTATCTAATGCCTCGTATCCTCCCACACCGAGGTGCTCCACAGTCTCCCACTCCGCGAGATAAGCCATAAGCACAATGGCTAGTCCCTCCTCGGGGAAACGAGGATGTGCTCGAAAGTGTATAACCCTAGCATCGTGATGATCCATCTGCGATATTAAGTAAACTGTCAGTATCAATAAAATCAAAGCAGTAAACATGATGCATGTCACCCGTCCCATGACTCCGTCGAGGTTGGCTCGACATCCGACTCATCCCACTACGTGTCTCAGTGGCTCTATAGTCCTCCGATAAACTATGCCAAGGGTCATTGAGATCCTCGTGCTGACTCATTGATTTGACTCAAGTCTGATGGTAAATGCCAGTCTCACCGCGTGTTATCTGCACACGTAATCACACCGACTTGTAGATTCTGCCCCACTAGTCAAACTGACGACTGTACATCGATGATAAATCTCCCCAAGATGACCAACCTGTAACATAGAACAACTCTCCGCGAGCTGTTTGACCAGTCAGTAGCCAAAACCTGGTTTATCCCTATTTAGCCTAGGAAGCTATCATTACATGTTTGGAATCATTAAGCTCAAATCATACTCTATATTATCTCAAATAATAACACATATTTGACATTGCTTGCATATTAAAACGTGACTTTTATATTGATAAATTGCAATGATGTATTCTTTTAGAAATGAACATTTTATGATCACATTACATGAGAATGTTTAGCAGAATAGATTCAACGCTGAATAACTAATTTGTATATAGCACTAGTGGAAATAAATTCCAACGCTAAGCTTAAACAACATATCAATCACTAGACTTCACAAAATTATAAATGCTAAGCCGGATGACAGTACATTTCTCTTGCAATATTTTCAACACTTGATCAAATGAACTCAAAAGTTCATTTCATTTACCATGTTTCAGGTGGAATTGTGATATCATCATGCATTATCAAAACATTTTGCATGCGGTTAGTCAAAATGTTACCTTGTAGGTTAAGCCGGTGAGAAAGGAGTGTGACGCGCGAAGTGATTACCTTTTTATCGATAAACTTCTGAATCAAAAGAAGTCTTAGATACCAGAGTGCAAGAAAACGACAGCTCTGATACCACTTCTGTAGCGCCCCGATTTTCCCTTCTGATTGGTTTCGGAACGCTACAGTGGCGTTGGTCAATTTAACAATAAAACTTCAACTGGTTGTATAAATTAAACAAAATGAAAGGAAACAGTTGCAACCCAACGCATTCATACGATAATAATAATACAAAAGAAAGAAACAATCTCTAGGAGTTATTACATAATTAAGGTAATTTCTCAAATTTAACAAAAGGGAAAGAAATTATAATTTTCAGAGGTTCACTACAACGGAAAGTTACGTAGAGGAGATATGCATATGAAGATGCATATCTCAGGATCTTGCTCTTATTTGTATCAGATAATCACCGCTTCAGCGCCTTCACACCTCAACTTCCTCGCTCTGGCCTTTTAACCTACACATTTTAGAAATAATGCGAGGGGCTGAGTACTAATGTACCCTGTGGAAACATGCCCGAAAACGTACATTTATAAGTATGAAAGCTATGCCACACACACAGGAAATTCACGGGTTTTGTTGAAAATAACGTGAATTCCTAAAACATTTATATTTTCCCTGCAGGCAATTCTAGTATGAAATCATATCTGTTTTACTGTTTTGTAACTGGAAGTTGGCCTACTTCCGAGTTACGATGAATAGTTGAGAATGGTGTGATCCACTCTCACTGTCATCAATTAGAGCACTGATATCAGGGCGTACCTGTGAGACCCGATCAATTTTATAGGTACCTCCTACCTCTCCTTGTCATACCTTGAGGTGTCAGCACTCCAGCTGAGGGACCTGAGAATTATGGAGCTAATGGCTCGACGTTCATAGGATAAAAATCCTCTTCAATATTAATAAGGTTTAGCGCGAGCCTTGGTGCCCGGTTCAGACCTTATAAATTTATTTCTCCGGGAGTTTAATCAACCAGAGGTACAAATATGACATCACAAAAACATTTGGCATAGACAGTCAGTTTAAAACAAAAACATTTTATTACAAATTTTGGAAAAATGAGCTTAAAGCTCGTAAAGGCAAATTTTTGGATTTTTACCAAAATAGTCCCGACCTTTTCAAGAGCGTATGAATTTGAGATGAATTTATAGAGTTGATGAGCGTTGGTGATTCCTTGTGATTCCTTCAAACATCAATACGGCACAAAAAAATGTTAGAATTCATAGTCTAACTATTAAATAGTTAGCTTTTAGTTGATGTGTTAGGATTTCAGGTTCTGGTTCTACTGACTGGACTTGAGTGACAACAGACGGTTCGACACGCACTCCTCGTATATTAAGGCATGCATGGAACTCAATAAACCTTTCTAAACAATTTATCCCCTTGAGACATGTATGTGATTTCAACCCAACACAACTATATAAGTTAACCAAATCATGGTCAACGAACTAACTTAAATAAAGTACGGTTATATATATTAAATGGCTAAACCCATAATCGACAATGCTTTAAATGATTCAAAATAATTTAACGCCCAATTATGTGTCTAATTTTATTACATAATTTACAAAATTTATAAACACTCGAAATGTCGTTAAATCTAATTGACATAATCGATTAGCTAATTGAACAAATTACACAAATATAAAATAAGTTAATATAACATATCATAATAAATAATAATTAAATAAAAGTTTTAACAAAATATAATAATAATATATATATATATACTTGTGTGTGTGTATATAATAATAATAATATATATAGATATACTTGTGTATATTAATATAATAATATATATAAATATATATATATATATATATATATATATTCACGTGTGTGTGTTTACGGGGAAAAAATTTTCTCTTCTTCTCTTCTTTAATATTACACACATAAATATATAAATATACACACGCAGGGAAAAAAGGAAGCAGGGCAGCTGTACCGTCTCGCCGCTGGCCGCTTCAACCGTCGCCGAACCCGTCGGTCGACTCAGCCATGCCAATCGACGTCGGAGAAGAAGCAGTAGTTGTTTGCGTGAACAGCAGCAATTCGCGAGTTCCGTCGGCTCTGCCCCGGCGACTCCGACCTCCATCACCTATCCTATCCGACTCTACATCAATCCAGTAACACAATATCCCCCTTATCGGTATTGATTTTGATAACCGCCTCGGTTCATGTAATTCACATCAGCTACGGGATCAACCTGTGTAACAGTAACACAAGCAGCATTAGATGTCAGTTTCTCCATCTCCCCCTTCAGCCTCTCGACTTCCTTCTTCAGAGTATCATCATTCTTCGCCTCAATGGCCCGGATCTGTGGTCTTCACGGATTGGACCATTGTTGAGCATGCAGCGCCATTTTCTTGAACAACTTGAGGGCCTTTTCAGGTGACTTGCTCATCAGAGAACCTCCCGCGGTGTAGTCAACAGCTGCTTGGGTGCTCTCTCCTTTATCCTTCGGTAGAAGATGTGGGCCTGCTCGTCAATATCGACTCCATGCCCTGGGCAGCTCCTCAACAACTCGTTCCACCTGCTCCAAACTTCGAACAAGGACTCATCCAATCTCTGGTGGAACTGTGGGATCTTCATCTTCTTTTGAATGATAACTGAAGGCAGGAAGAAAGCAGTGAGGAACTCTGCTCGGAGATCAGCCCTAGTACGGAAGTTGCTGCAGTCCAGGGCTGTAAACCACGTCCAAGCCTGATCCCTAAGTGAGAAAGGGAACAAGCGCAGACAGATCACATCCTAGGTAACTCCTCCTTGCATGATGGTAGCACACACCTCCACGAACATCCTGAGGTGGGTGTATGGATCCTCCACTGCTCGGCCTCCAAACTGGTTCTGCTGAACCATCTGAATCAAACCGGTCTTGAGTTCAAAGTTATTGGCAGTGATGCCAATTGATAAGCTCATATTTCTAGTCACTTATTGCATTGTTTTCTTATTTATTTTATGCATTTTAGTTTGTTTTCATGAATAAATTGAGCATGAGTATATATTAGAGGGTATTATGCTTGTCATTGTAAGATTTTGCAGGTTTTAGGCCAAATCCAATTGAAACCCGTACCGAAAGCAGCAGATGTTCAAAGAAAAAGTCACTACTTCTTCCACAGACTGAATCTGAGCTAATGGAGCAATGTATTGGAAAGATACTTGAATCAGCTTTCCAACGCAACTGGAATCGAGTCAATCGGAGTTCGGGAACAAAAGTTATGGCCAAAACTGTGAGACTGCACAGAAGGGTCGAAAGTGGCAAAAATGGTCTCTGTTTCGACCGAGGCAAGGTTCATCTCGACCGAGATGGACTGTTTTGGCGAGATTCTACGAGATTTTCACATATTTTGGGCAAGAATTGCTTGGGATTCAAGTTACACATCAATTTGGAAGCAATGAAGACCCCAAAAGAGAAGTTTCAACCAAAAAAATCATTCATTTTGAAGTTTTGAGCAAAGAAGGAAAATATCAAATACCATCAACTCAAAAAGGAAATTCCCAATTTCATCAATTCCTACCATCCAAGGCCACAACCCTACTCCTATATAAACTCATGTCTAGTTTATTATTGATTATTCCAGTCCAATTTTAAATTCCAGTCCAACTTTAAATTCTAGTTCATAGTTTAGTTTTCTTTATTTTTAAGGGCTGGAATCAAAACCTTTATTTTCTTGTACCTTTATTTTTCTGCACCTTTTTTTTAATGCAATCTTTAATTTTTGTTTCAATGTTTATTTTTAATATGCTAGGCTAGATTCTTTATCAGATTTTAGGGTTTCTCCATCTGTGATACATGTTTTGATTCGAATTCTTCAAACCCTTTTATTGGTTTAAACTCTTTGGTTTTATTTCAAATCTATTTTTCAATTGAAGGATCGAGAGATGAAAATTGGAATAGGTTTTTGTTATTAATTGAAGGACCGAGAGGTAAAAATTGATAATAGGAAGTGAGAGTTTAATACATTTGATTTTCTGTCCGACCAAGAAGAATTCAATTGTAGGATTAGTCTGATTTTTATTGAGATTGATTAACTTGTATTTTTGAGACCGAGAGGAGATAATCACTAGTTAATAATCTAGGTTTTGACTGCCCGACAAAGGAGTTGATTCCACTTTACCAGATTTTCCACCAAAAATATTTTATGGGTTTGAATTATTTGTTTCTTGCATGTTGATCAGATTGGTAGATTTCCCTAGGATCTGTGCTTTATTTTTTTTGAATTTTTTTTAAAAGTATTTTCATAAAAACCAAAAACCCCTTCAAAGTTTGATTTACCCAAACAAAGGATTGAAAAACTACATTCAGTACATGATTTACTTTCGTTGCACTATCTCTGTGGGTTCGACATACCTTCGGGTTATCTATAAATTTATTTGCCCTTTGCTATAATCTGTATGCAGATTTTGCATCGATCACCAATAGCAAATCCCCCATTCCGGGGCTGTGGTCTGTACTTCTTCTCCATCACGTTGGGGTCCTCATCATCGTAGTCATCTTGGCAGCGCCTTTGTCTTTCTCTTTCTCTTCTTTGGGCCTCTAGCCTGTCTGCTTCCCTTTCTGCCATGAGCTGCTTGATGATGTCTTTCATCTGAGCGACTTCTTGGACAAGTAAGGTGTCACTCTCTTGAGTTATGAGTTGTGTATTTGTCTCCTCCAATGGTGGCATGTCTGAGAAATCCTCCTCGGTTCGGTGTGGTGGTGCCTCCATGTTGGTGCTTGTGGCTTGTGTTTCCTTGCTTTTTCTCCTCCGGACTGTGGCCTCGATTTATGGATCGAAATTCTCGAGTGGATTGCCCCGAGCCCTTGTGTTCATGTACCTGCGAACAAAAACAAAGAAAACTGAAAATCAGCCTCTGTATCGATCGACAGGCAGGTTGTCGATCGGAACAGAAGTAAAACCTGAAAACGCACACGAACCAAAAACACGAAATTCAAACACATAAAACCAAATTCAAACCCTAAAACTCAAAATAAAAAACACAAAAACCAACAAGAACGAAAATAAAATAGAATTACAGCCTCAATCCATCACAACTAAAAATAAACTAATAATTGGATAAATCTGACAAATCTCCGGCAACGGCGCCAATTTGATAACTGCAGCAAATAATAATTTTTTACACCCTAAGGTTGTCGATCTCACAGGGACTGTGCAACGAAATACCCAAAGTACTTGTCACAATTTCTAGAACATAGAAGTTTGAGGAGCAATAAAAAGGGATTTTCTTTGTGAATTTAAAGATAACAATTGCAAGAAATTAATGAGTTTTGAAAACAATTAAAGGAAAGCACAGATCCTAGGGCTGATTATCTAATCATCAACATGCAAATATCAATCAATTCAGCAATGGGGAAAACATAGATTTTTGTGGATTTAATTCCTTGGTCGGGCGATTTAAATCCTAGATTATTAATTAGTGACTATATCCTCTCGGTCTCAAGAACACCAAATTAATCAATCGCATAATTATCTAATTATTTATATGTAGGTTTCTTCCTTTTGAGATAGAAAACAAACACAATTAATTCTCTCTTCCTGTTAATAATTTTCATCTCTCGATCCATCAATTATTAACTATAAACCTAGATCTCAATTCACCTCTCGGTCCTTCTTTTAATCTAAATTATAAAATTAAATCAGAGAATTAATCCATGCTTAGGGAGTTGATATCAATTAACATGCATCAGAAAATAAATCATAACCCTAGAACCTGTTAGGGTTCTAGCCACAAAACATGACTAGAATTAAAGTAAACATGTTTTAAATTAACTTACAAATAAAGAGGAACCTTAAATGTCTTGTAAAAACTCCAAAGCTCAATTATTCTAAGTGCAAAACTCCATAAAAACTAGCCTAAATTTCGTGCATGAGGTAGAGTATTTATAGAGGAGTGAAAAAGACCTAATTAGGTATTGGACTAACATAGCAAAAACTGCCAAAACAGGCAAAAATCTCCATATCGAGCCTTTGTGTCGATCGACAGGCAGGCTGTCGATCGACACAACCTCCAAGTCAAAATCCGGGCTGAATTTGTGTCAATTCTGCAACTTTGTTCTCCCTGTCGATCGACTGGGAGTATTTCGATCGACAGAAATGCATGTGTCGATCCCCTTTTGCGCAGTATCACAATTTTGGCCATAACTTTTGCTCCCAAACTCCGATCAAACCAATTCCAGTTGCTTTGGAAAGCTAATTCAAAGATCTTTCTCTTTCCATGCTCCATTAGCTCGGATTCCACGTGTGGAAGAATTCGTGACTTTTTCTTTGAACATCTTCTGCTTTCGGTACGGGTTTCCAATAAATTCGGCCTAAAACCTGCAAAACCTTACCATGACAAGCATAACGCCCTCTAAAATAGTATCATGCACAGAAATAAGTAAAAATATAATAAAATGCACTTGAAACAATGGAGAAAAATATAGATAAGTGAGTATAAATATGAGCTTATCAAGATTTCAGTTTCTCTTCTGGTTTAGTGAGATTGTTGGTGAGAGAAATTGCATGACAGAGGACGGGGCCTCTTGTCTGGTCATCATTATTTGGGTTAGGGATTCTTGCAGCATTTGGATATCACTGGAACTAGCCACAACCTTGAGTAGTTCTGCAATGTTGTTGCCAAAGTAATCTGTTTTGGAGAGAAGAAGAAACACAAAAGAAGAAGAAGGAGAAGAGGTGTCTCTTGTGATGAGGGTTAGTGATAAGACATGCATGACATAAATAAATAGTAAATACAACTAGTAATAATAAATACGAGAAATAAGGAACCCTAAACAACATGAAAAGATTAACACATTGACTTAGCAAAACAAACTCCAAAAAATTAGGGATTTTAAAAACTAGACGACTCTAGCTGAAAAAACATATCAACTTTAGCACAAAAATAGCAAACAAAAATAATCTACATAAGAAGAAAATCTTTGAACAACCTGGAAAAATAACAACAAAATCAAAGTTTGCAGTCTGTTGAAAAGTTTTATCATAGTAGATGTTAGAGTTGCACATTGTAAAAAAATTAACTTCCTTCTACAAAGATTATGCGTTTGATCATCGCTAACCTCCAGTACTAGTTGATAAAGAAACATAGCCTGAGATTCTTGTTTACTTATTGTTTCCTCATAATAGTGTTCTACCAACATTCTGCCCATAGTACTACATCTGCAATCAAGTGAATAGGTCAAAATCATCCAGGTTTTATAATCAAATGACCTCACTAATGTGTCTATGATTTTATAACTTGGAACAAAATCATAGAACAACAAAAACTCTAACATCAACACGAAAACTTTAACAGACAAAATAAACACTTGGCAAATCTCTCACTGAGGAGAGTTGCACATATCCAGGGCCTTTCGAAGAAATTAAAATCTTTCGAAATCTAGAGCTTTAGTGTGAATGTTTGCTATTTGGTCCTTGGTTGGTACATATTTCAGAGTCACAATATTCTTATCCACTAAATCATGAATGAAATATTGCCTAATGCCAATGTGTTTAGTGTGTGAGTGTTGAATAGAGTTTTTAGAAATCTCAATGGTACTAGCATTATCACATAAAAGTGTTAGAGTTTCAGACTTCGTACCGTAATCATCTTACATTTATTTCATCAAGAGTAGTAGTGAATAACACCTTGAGATTCTTGTGTACTTTGATTCAGCTATTGAAATTGATGTACACTTTTGGTCCTTACAGCCCAATAACATCACATTATCACGTATTTGAAACCAGCTTTCTCTTATATCTTTTTTTATTGTCAACTTCACTTTTAACTTTCCTCAAATGTGACTCCTCAAGGAAGATTTGATACCAGCCATTTACATTAACACTCGAAAACATATTTGGGTTATTTCCAGTAAAGTACATGAGGCTATCTATCATCTCTCTATACAATGTTAGTTCAACACTAACATCAAAATTATTTTTGTGCAGTTTAACACCAGATTTTGTTAGAGTTATCCTAAGTCTCTCAGATTCTAAACAAAAATAATTCACCAACCTTATTACATACTTGTTCTCAGATATAAGAAGATTTCTTTTATTTTGATAAATTTGAAGCCCTATATAAGAGATATATTTATTTATCATACTCATACAAATCGTATCAACCATAAAGTGATCAAATGGATTATCAAGGCAAATGACAAAAGCATCAAATACACAATCATCAATATAAATTTGGGTAATAAAAACAATACTAATATTCTCAACACATAGAGTCATATCAACATGTCTCTTAAACCATTGATCTCAATGATAAATTGGATGAGGAAAGAGTACCTAGCTTATGGTGCACGTAAAATCCTTTTCAGTTTGTTGATATGATCAAATACGTGTCGATTCTCATAATCCTTTAATTGTTTAACATATATTTTTTCACTAAGAACAATATTTAAAAAGTTACTTTTAACATCCATATGAAATAAGACAAAGTTAGAAGCACAAGTATCAATCGAATAACATATCAATTTTAAAATAATTAAAGCATATATATAATAAATGTCCTTTTTCAGTATATATGCTGTGATACTAATCTAAAATTATTCATCACAATATTCTTATGTTCATGAGATTGAATGAATGTTAACATGATATTGTCATTCAAATTATCAACAATATCCTTAGGTTCATATTGAGTTAAATAACAATTGAAATGAATGATTTTAAACAAAGAGAAATTTAGCAGCATATAATGAATGATATTCAACATAGAGGTCATACACATAAGTTTTACCATCTCCTGGTAGTTCACAGGTGCTTTCATTCGAGTTTGCATTTTTTCAGCAATATTGTCAGTTACTTGTGAAGTAAAATGACTCTTATTTATTCTAAGGGGATCTTCTCTTCCTTCAGCATGTGCCCCAAATGTGTTAGAGTTATCTTCTCTGACAGAGTCAGGTTCTAGAGTCGATGTTAGTCTTAAGAGAGGTTTAACATCATTCTTTGTTGTAGGTTCAATGTCACTTTCTATAAGCTGGAACATATCATCCTTCACTTTCTTATTTACAACAATCCCTGCATTATCAAACACTGGATTCACAAACTCTTGAATGGTCTGGGTATGTAAATTCGATACTCTATAATTTCTACTATTAGTGAGATATTGAAGGATAAAACCATCAATGTACCTTCAATAAAACATCATAAGATAATCATGATCATGTATAATATAACAAATCCATCCAAACACATGTAAATATATATGGTTTGACTTATTTATTTTCAAATATTTATAAGAGATCATATCAGTACCTTGTCTTAAATGACTTGATGTATTCTCGTTCTAACGAACAAACTTTCTGAGTGTGACATTATCTTAACTATTTTCTATAATGTCCAATTTTTTCTTTCAATAACATTATTATGTTGGAGAGTCTTAGGAGCAAAAAAATCAAGAGAGATACATTTAATTTCAAAAAGGTTAGAAAATTCATCATTCACATATTCATTATCAAATTCAATTATAAAAAAAATTGAATGATGAACATTTTAAAATCTTCTACACAACTTCTTAAGCCAGGAAAGTATATCATATATTTCTGTCATAAACTCAACTCTAACAAATGTAGAAAAGTCATCAAAGATATGAATTTCTATTGACTTTATTAATTTCATTAACTTACAACGTTCAACATAGAATGAGATGACCTTGTCTGCTTACCTTTCAAACAAAAATCACAAACCTTATCAGTGTTGGACTTTAGTTTTGATATCCTTCTAACACCGGTATGTTTGAGTAACTTTTGGATGCTTCTAACATTTCTAACATACGCCATCTTTATCGGGCTTGATTAAAGAGTATTTTCGATCTTGATCCACCTGATAACATTTGTTAAAGGAATGGAGTCCTTGAAAATCCGGTATGTTGAGAGTTTCTTTACTTGTTATATGTCTAACATACCTATTGTCAGAGAACCATGTAATTATAACATTAGTCTTCAACTAAGTATAAGCAAAATATATCTCATAAGATTGACAAATTTTATCAAATTGGTTAACATTGTAAAAATTGATATTCTCATCAGAAACTTGTTTGCACGAAAGTTTAACATGACTTAGCCTCTGACACACACAAGAGTTTAACTCACATTTAGTCTTTCTATCAATCATAACAGTATCTTCCTTAAAGACATTAACTATATAATTCTCGTACTTAAATAATATAGGATATGTAGGAAATAATTTGAAATATCCTAGACTATTCACATGAGAACATCCTGTAGAAATTATTACATCAAGTCTAAGTTTATTAAACTCCAAATCAGCCATACAAATCTACAACTTAACATACTTACCTACATCTTCCTTTGTAATAGTAAAACTTCTAGTTTAAAGGAAACATTCTCCTCTTGTTGCTTCTCACATTCGTTGCCAACAAGGTTGAAATGATAATTGATTTGTTTAACATCCTTATGGATATCTTTATTACTTTGTAAACCTTGAACACTGTAATTGTTAGTATATCCAGAAGAATTATTATTTAGCTTGGTCGTTTTATACCTGTTAGTAACATTCTTTGACACAAGGACGTTGGACAAAGGTGTTGTAACATTGTCATTGTCGAAGTTGCTATTTTCAGAAATTTCAACCTCAACAACAGCATGCTTCTCATCTACACATTCTTTTATTCTCCAAGGAGACACAATATAATCATAGAGGGACTTTTCAGAATATGAGTCTTTGTTTGTGGAGATGTCACTTAAAATTGTTGACAATGTTGATGTTGATGTTGAACTTGTTCTTCCGAATTGTGGACTGATAATTTCCTCGAACTTGTTGATCACTTTGGTTTGTGTCACAAGATTTGATTGATCTTCATCCAATAGATCATCATCTAACTCTTCTTCAATTTCTTCTACCTTTAAGATGTAGGTTGAACTTGTATCTCTAACGTCTCTTGAATGGAAGATTAAACTTTTACTTTTGTACTCTAGTTTTTGTTCCACCGGATTCATTTAAGATATAGTGAAAAAACTAACTAATTCTTTAATCTTCAAAGTTTGAATATCTCTTGTTTCTTTGATATCAGACACCTTGATTTTAAACTTTTCTGGCAGAGACTCTAACATCTTGCTGACCAGCCTTACATTGCTGATTAGTTCACCTAGAGCATGAAATTCATTTTTCATGGATATAATTTTCTCATAAAATGATGAGATTGTCTCCCCTTCTAAAATCCTCAAATTCTCAAATTCTTTGGTGAGGATCCGCATCTTTGATGTTCTAACACTTATAGTTCCCTCAAACTTTCCTTGAAGTATCCACCATGCTTTTCTTGCTTCTGAAAATTTGGAAATGAGCCTGAAACATGCAACATCAATAGAAACAAATGTAGGTTTAAGTGTTATAGTGTTAAAGTTAGAGATTGTCATTTCACTTTGCGTCCATTGTGGTTCTGGTTTGAGTGACTAAAACATTTTATTTGAATTCTTTGGATCTGGTATTGACACTTTTGGAGGTATCCATTCATCTTTCACATCATCCCATACTTTTTCATCCAATGACTTGATGTACATCTTCATTATTGACTTCCATAGATATTAGTTGTCGCCATAGCTATCAAGAATGGGTGGTCTACTTCAATTTGATAAATCCATTGTAGTAAATTTGCACTGCAGGATCTTGCTACTTAGTCCATCAAGTAGAGGCTCTGATACCAATTGAAAAAATATTGTGCCCGAATTAACTACTTTAACATAAAAAGTTAGTACATGAAATTACTAACATTTATTGCAACGTAAAACCAATATAAAATAAATTTCCACAACTTTATTTCTAAACTTGATAGTACCTTACCAAATGTATAACTCTGAGTAAAATAATAACGCTGCAATGTTAGAGTGGTGTTCAAGTTTAACTAAAATGTGTTAGTGTTAAAGATATAGAAAAGTTTAACATGTAAAGACATAATGATGTACACAACATATTTAAAATATGTTCTGGGACTTATTGTTAAACCTCAGAGTGCGTCATGACGAAAGTGATTTCAATAAAATAAAACTGCGTCTTACAAAGGAAATCATAGAACATAAAATACACGAATTTCTTCTAAGTTCGTGATTGATACTAAAGTCGCATACTAATTATAGCAAAGAAGCAAATAAATTTATAACTCGAGTCTTGAACCCACAGGGATTGTATGACGAGACTATTTCATGACTAGCTATAGTTTCTAAATTATGATTGTTTGAGCAACTTGAAAACAGAGTTTGGTTTTGGAATTGAAAGATGACAAGACATAAATTTAAAGGTTTTGAAAACAATAATTAAAGAGTCAGATTTCAGGGCAGATAATCAAACTATCAATATGTAGAAATCATCAACTCTGCAATGGGGAAGATTATATTCTAATGGATTAAATTCCTTGTTTGGAAATTTAAATACTAGATTGCTAACACATGTCTATCTCCTCTCGGTCTCAAGAACACATGCTAATAAATCCCAATAATTATCTAATTTGAACCTACAATTGAATCTTCCTTTTGAAACATAAATCAAATGCATCCAATTTCCTCTTCCTATTAGTAATTTTCACCTTTTGGTCCTTCAATTAATAATTATAAATCTAGATCAATTTCATCTCTCGATCCTTCATTAATTCTAGATTCGATTAAATTAAAACCAGAAATTAAACCATGCTATCGAGTTGAATAATTCAAACATGCATCAAGAAGATCATCAAAGCCCTATAACATGCTAGGGTTTCTAGCCACTAAACATGGATAGAAGCAGAGTAAACATGTTATTGAAACTCATCAAATATTTTACAGAAGAAATAGGAATCTTGAAGTCTTGAAAAACTCCAATGCTTAGATAATATTAGAAATTAAACTGAAGAGAAAAAGAGCTAAAAAGGTTGTAAAAAAGTGTGTAATTTTGGAGCCCTAAGGAGTAGTATTTATAGAGGAGAAAATAAATCTCAACAAGGTATTGGGCTAAATTATCAAAATCTTCCAAACTGGGCGAATTTGCCTTCTCGGGCTTCAGTGTTGATCGACAGGACCTTAATGAGTCGATCACCACTTGCTTCTCATGTCGATTGACACAGAGTGTGTCAATTGACATGGAATCCCATGTCGAGCCCTCATTGCGAACTCTATGAGTCTCCTGGTTGAAAAACTTTTTACTTTTTGATTTCGATTTGGGTGTGTGTTCCATGTACAACTGAGTATGATATTTTAAATGAAAACTAACCCAGGTTGAAGATAACATCTTATTGTCCAACGCTGATCTAATTGAATAAGCTGAAGTTACACACTTAGTGTAATCAGCAAACTGCGTGGAATGTGATGTGTGTGAAATGTTCCTGTGATTGCTTGATGAAATTAGGTGTGAATGTGCTATGTGCTGATCTGATAAAAGATATTGAAGCCATTTACTGGATGAATTTTTTTTGAATAATCGAGCAATACCCTTGATATTTTGAGGGGGATCATTTAGGAATCATACCGAGTCTACGAGAGTTGAGATGCTGAGAATAGACTTGATATGAAATCTTTGTAATCTCAGTAATCAACTTTTCCATGATAAGTTAGAATTAAAGCTTCAGATTGAGGCTTTGATCGCACCAAAAAGTGGGAAGTTGTTAGAAATATTGTTAGACATTATAAAACCCCTTTTTTTGTAATTAATCCATACTCATAGTTTGATATGTTTTGGTGCATCAAAGCTCTAGCAACTCAGTATCGAGTTAATTGTAAAAGTCTTGTATAGGAATTCATACTCGAGTTGTAATAGAATTAGAAAGAAAAGGATCGAGGATGCTGAAGTAGTCAACAGACTTGATGGATTGCAGAGGACTGCTAAAGAAGGAAAAGGCCACCAATGCAGAGGAACGCTACAAGAATGTTGAAGAACTAACTCCAGCAGAAACCAAAGGTCTTAGGTCAAGCTGCTGAGATACCCGCCGCATGCCAACAGCCAGCAAATGACAATCAGCAATCAAGAGAATTTGTAGAGTCGTAAATCAGACGGATCCAAATTACAAGGAAACCCGACGAATCAGAGGATAGAATGATCATCATACACAAAGGAAGTTTCAGAGCTACACCAAAAGATCCGTTCTGACAATGTGATGCGGTAAAAGTTCAATCACAATAAACTCTCAACCACACTCAAGAATAAAATATCAATCCGAGTTCTTCTCGATTCGCCTACTAGAATACCGAGCTACTCAAGTGAAGTCTTATAGCTAAGCAAGATTTAATCGTTGAGTAATTTCTAATCATTTAATCATGCAATTCAAATCTATGCTAACAATATATGAAAAACACGAATTTAAACCACAAAAGCTAATAGAACAATCCTTCTCAATATGGTAGACCAAGACAATCACAATTCTCAAGCTAGGAAGATAGGATGTTGAATTGAGTAGAGATGCAATCAAATTTGGCTAATCATCGTTGCAAACATTATTTAATTCCTAGGAGATTGAGCAATCGACCCTACACTCGATAGCCCCTTGTCACGGCGAGCTACCGGTTGATGATCTAGAACTAGCAAACAGTCACGTTATTTAGCCCTAGACCAGTCCAAATGGTTCGTCAATTATCGCACTACGACCTAGCACCGCACAGGGATTGGAACTAAAATCGTATGAATTAACACTAATCACGACGACTCTGCCCGCGTGTTGGCTGCAGCGTTCATGTCAACTACCTCCTAAGTTGGCTATTACCTACACCTAAGAGGTAAGGAACAAGCTCTAGTGAAATCCAAACTCTCAAAGGAAAGTAAACAAACAATTCTCATACCAAATTCTCATGCATCCTTCCTCAAATCAACATCCAAAATGTTTTAGAACTTCATACCTTTCAATTGTACAATTACAATTTGGAATACAATGAACTTCATTACAATTTGAAGGTAGAAATAAGAAATCTTCCCCAAATTGGATTTGGTTGTCTTGATCCACCACTTTTAATCTTCAATCTCCTCCAAGTATTGATGAATTACTATCCTAGATCCTCTAGGACTAAGATGAATTCGAAATGAAAAATGGAATCTAGGGAGAAATCTATCTATCGTAGGTGAAAATTGACAAAAGTTTTTCAAATAACCGCCTCTTCCCCTTCTTATAATGAGTAAACAGGGTCTCGGATCGCCCGGTCGAAGTTTGGCTCGCCCGGGCCATCAAAAATTGCCAAAAACCACCAAAAAATGACTTGGCTCGGTCGAGCAAGAAATGGCTCGACCGAGCCAAGTCTCTGTTCGCTCGATCGACCGATCCTGCACAGGCTCGACCGGTCCTGCGCGATCTCACGGTTTTGGCCATAACTTCCTCTCCCGAACTCCGATTGACCCGATTCCAGTTGCATTGGAAAGCTAACTCGAAGCTCTATCCATTGTCATGCTGAAAACAGCCAAGTGCTAAAAATTGCGTTTTGGCTCGAGCTCTCCAAACTCCAAACACGTGCGATTTTCCTCCAAAACTCCACCAAAATTGCTCGTTTATGCCCAAAACCTATCCTACACACATCAAACACACAAAACACGAAAACACAACAAACATACGACAAAAACATATGATACGGGAGTAAAATAACCACAAACAAGCATGTTCACATATCAAAATACGGGTCATTTTACGCACGTATCACAATGACGGCTATAAATACATGCTACGCCAATCAGAGACGAGCAGACTTGAAGATTCTTTGTCCACTGCTGAAAAAAGAAGAACGCAGATAGGCGAGCAATGCCTATGAGTCTAACGGATAAGATTCAAACTGTCATTTGAATCTTCACTTATAAATAGGTGTCATCCTTATTTGATTCAAAGGTTCGCGAATTTCTACATATAGAGATAACAAAAGAGATAAAAAAAAACACTCTCTACATTACGCGAACTCATTCGAGCTAAGTTCTTAACTGAAGCTTTCTGCAAGCTTTCATCTCTAAAGCTCGAGACCTGTGAAGCTAAGCTTCAAGGTTATTTTGGGATTCTTTCTACTCTGGAAAGAATCTAGAAGTCACAATTGTTGTGCAAGCATGATTCTTACGGGCAATGCCAACACAACGATAGGTTCCGGGAAGAACTATGAAATTCCCAACAGTCGACGTCCAAGGAGAAGTGAGGTTTGTCCTCACTCTACAGAGTGACACCGGTTGAAGATTGGAGATCGAGGTGCCAGAAGGCGTGCGCTGACCAGACGGAGGAGCTGCTCAATGTTAGAGATCAGGCCTGACCTTTTACTCATTCTTCTAGTGAATTTTCAGTCGGAGGACTGAAGAGTGGACGTAGAACAGTTGTTCGTACCACTATAAAATTCTTGTGTCTTTACTGCCTTATTTTGATATATTTTGCACGTACATATATTTGAAACTCAATACATCAAGTGTTGTAATATAAACTGCAATTTGGATTAATGAATATTTGAGCTCAAACACATTCGATAAACACTTGCTAAGTCGAGACCATAGCAAGATACGTGCAAGATTAATTTAATACTTCCGCTGCATATAAAACACTCTGATCGGGGACCAACAGTAGGACTTAAGGATCCTAACCACTATATATATATATTGATGGATGAATGACCAAGATTGAATGTTTCAGATTCGTTATTTATTTTGATATGGGTGGTTATGGAATTCAATGAATCATAACATAAAAACTAAACAAGCATAATGTACTAACTAATCAAGTATTATTAGCATTTTAGAACAAACAACTTTTTAGCACAGAATCATCTCTCTCTCTCTCTCTCTATATATATATATATATATATATAGAGAGAGAGAGAGAGGTTAGATCATATGAGAATAGATGTTAATGTAAGAAATGAGAATAAATCTCAGCCATTGATTGCACAAGATCTGCGGTCATACTTTAATAATTTCCACTTTCATTTTATCCTCCGCGAACTTCATTGTTACATATTTAAGGGTATCATTGTCATTTAACATATTTTAAATATCAACATATTTTAAATATCATAATGTGTGCCCTAGTTTTGCGATAGGGGTTTGGAGATTGAGAAGAAGCAGCTGACGGCGAGCGGTGTCCACAACCACCAGACTCCGATCCAGTACACAATGTTGTCGGGTTATGAAGCACAACTACCGCACATTCCACCGTCGGTACCTCCACCGCCGGCAAAGGCAAACAACAATCTGATCTCAAACTCCTATAAGCCTTGCTTCAGATGTGTAAGGTGTTCGCCAATTTGAAGGTTTTTGGGCGATGGTATGTTGCAACCTTGTTGCTGCTGTTTGGGGTTACTTGCTGCAGCCTCTCCTTACTGTTTCTGCTGCTGCAGATTGCTTTGGGTGCTGGTTTGTAGCCTGCTGCTGTTGGTTTTTCATCCTTGTTGTTGTTATGCACAGCTTGGGTGTATGTAGTTTGTGTTCCTTGTTGTTGCCTGCTGTGGTTGGTTGGTGCAGAGGTGGTTTTGTTGTCTGCTCGCTGGTTCTCCTCGGTCTGGCTGCTGCTTGTTGAGTTCTTCGGCTAAAATGAAGAATAACTAAGATAAAATGAAGAAGTGCTAAGATAAATTGAAGAACTAATAATGATGTACAATTACATTGAATTTATTTTATAATGAACAACAACTGAGATAAAATGAAGAATGACTAAGATATAATGAAGTACTGCTAAGATAAAATGCATGTCATGTGTAACATCAAAATTCGCATCGAATTTATTTCATAATGAATCACAATTGAGATAAAATGAAGTATAACTAAGATAAAATGAAGTATATAATACATACAATAAAAAAAAACACAACGTTTGTGCCTTGTACGTTCGTAATGACTATGTTTCCCTTTAATGAAGTAAAATGAGGATAAAATATCGCGTTTTTTATTGAATGTGTTATTTAATCTGGATCGTTGATGTTGTCAAATCTATGGACTATATTTATTTGCATTTCTCACATTAAAGGCTATTCTTACCAGATCAGCCCCTATATATATATATATAGAGGTTAGATCATATGAGAATAGATTTTAATGTAAGAAATGAGATTAAATCTCAGTCATTAATTGCACAAGATCTGCGGTCAAGCTTTAATAATTTCCGTTTTCATTTTATCTTCCGCGTACTTCATTATTACATATTTAAGGGTATCTTTGTCATTTAACCTATTTTAATTATGATATCTCCCTTAAATAAACGATTTTTTTTGTTTCCTTCTTTCATGTGATCTGGATCTATAATTCCTTTTCTTTTCAATATTCCATGAGATTTCGATTGCCTTGTTGAATAAGTTTTGATATTTCTCAATATTAATTCATCTTCGTCTTCGATTTATCCTCATTAAATCATATATATAATTTTGGCGATCGGATCTCATCTGCTGCGATTACCATTCCCTCTATCAATCCATCTCCTCTCGTTCCACTCCTCCATGAATCATCGGTGTTGGTTCTAAAGGTTAGATTCTAAATTTTCACGCTTTCTAAGTTCATATTTCTTTTGTTGTTATAGTTTTGCGATAAGTTATAGACTGTTTTTGATACATTGTTTGAGAATTTTTATTTCAAACAGATTTTAAAGTCTTTCATTTTTACTTTTTTATTATTCATTTGTAGTGTTGTGTTATTCATTATTTGGTATTACAGCTTCATTTTTAGAAAATTTTGATTATTCTTTTTTTATTACTTTTTATTGATTTCATTTTTAGTAACATGCTGTTCATTTTATTTGTTCTCAGGTTCATTTATACCAGAATATGCTGATAGATGAAGCCTTACAAAGGGAGAAATTTAGAGTATTGGATGAATTTCATAAACCATTTGGATGACTCAATTGCTAATTATAACAATTCATCAATGAAAAAGAATATGTTTGAAGATGCCAAGGAAAGAGAAAGTTGTTAGATTGTTAATTAAACATATGAAAATGTGTGCAAAACCTAAGTGAAGATTAAAAAAAGAATTTCATATCATAATGCATAATATAATATCTAAAATGAATATCTCATTAGATATAATGAATCATACGAGTGATACAATGATCGTTAGATGAGGTATAGCTTCGAATAACATATATTGTTTTTGAATTTAATGAAGTAGATTAGAGGTAAAATGAAGTATATAGTAGATAAAATGAACACAACTGAACTTAATTAATTGTTTGTAATGACTATGTTGCCCTTACATGAAGTAAAATGAAGATAAAATGCCGGGTTTTTTGTTGAAGCTCTTATGTAATCTGGATCGTTGATGTTGTCAAATCTATGGATGAGATTTATTCTTATTTCTCATGATAAGGGCTATTCTCACAAGATCAGCCCCATATATATATATATATATATATATATATATATATATATAGGAGAGTGATCATATGAGAACTCCCCTTACCATGTGAAAATAATAACTAATCTCGGTCATCTAATTGGTGATCCAACGCTCAAGACTAAATAAATCTCGTCTGCATTATATTGTAGTAAAACATGCATTAAAGGGTAATTTTGTAATATTTTTTCTCTCTCATCTAAAATTATCATAAATCTTTAAATGATCATATGTCCTTCGATTTAGATTATTTTTTAATGTATCATATATCAAATTAAAGGTAATTTAATTATCTTTCAAACAAAACCCCTATTGCATATGTTTCGATTTAAAAATCATCGTAAAAATGAAAATTAGTGATTATATGCATAATTCTCGTAACAGTACACAAATTCTTATATAATGAATGGAGTTGCACAATATAATGCATGAAGTTATATTATATAATGCAGAATATGATAGATAAAATGCAATAACTTTTTTCCTGCAAGATAAAAAAAAATTAAAATTCATTATCTTTGCATACTATAGATAATATCATAGTTGTTATAGAACTTGATCATATATTACTTGTTTTTAATTATGTATTTTTTGTTATATTATATAAATGTATATTACTATACTATATAATGCATGTCGATGTCAATATAATGCATGAAGTTATATAATGAATACAATTGCACAATATAATACATGAAATTATAGTATATAATGCATACTATGATAGATAAAATGTAACATGTTTATTTCAACAAAATCATCATTCATCATTATATTTGCACGTGTTATTTATTATATAGCAATAACATATGAATTATAATGAAAGTAATATAACTTTTCTTTAAAATAAAATTAATACCATATTTAATATGCATAATTCCCGTACAGTACACAAATTCTTATATAATGAATGCAATTCCACAATATAATGCATGAAGTTACAATATATAATGTAGAATATGATAGATAAAATATAACATGCGAAATTAGCATTCATTATTATATTTGCACTTGTTATTATATAGTAATAACATATGTATTACTCCCTCCGTCCCATAACATTAGTCCTATTTTCCTTTTTCGTCTGTCCCAAACATTAGTCCTCTTTCCTAAAATAGAAAATTAATACACACTCTCTAATAAAATATTAATTTTCTCTATCACTACTCGCATTGGTATCTGTGCTGAAATGAAACAAGACTAATGTTATGGGACGGAGGGAGTATAATGAAAGTAATATAATTTTTCTCTAAAACAAAAGTAATACCATATATAATGGAGGAAGTAATACCGTATAATGATAGTAATATTATTCTAAAATAAGAGTAATACCATATTATAATGTAGGAAGATGTTTGTTAGGTATATAATGAATGTTTGGTATATAATGCATGTTTCCTATGCATATTTGTTAGATATATAATGCATGTCGAGATAGAATATGCAAACAGAATCTTAAATAAGTACAAAACGACAAAAATACCCTATAATGCAAGTTTTTTGAGATAAAATGACCGAAAATTTTAGTAAAATCCTGAGCGTTCATTCATCAAAATCAATGGCGATGATTGGTTCTTATTTCTTATGGTAAGAGTGGTTCTCACTGGATATATATATATATATATATATATAGGGAGCGGATACAGTGAGAAAACTCTTAACGTGAGAAAATGAGAAAAATGTTTGTTTGCATTCACGGCATTGCTTGATTGCATTCAGGTCGTTGCTTGATTGCAATGTTGCTTGATTGTGCTTTTGTTGTTGCTTGATTATTTTGTTGCTTCATTGCGTTTTAGTTGTTGCTTGATTCAATATCAACCATTGATTTTTTTAGATCTGATGGATATGATTCATTCTTTTTTCTCACAGGGGGAACTTTTTTTACATGATCCCTCCTCTCTCTCTCTCTCTATATATATATATATATAGGGTAGTGACTATGTGATAATAGAATTTTCCGTGCTAAATGAGAAAGAATATGAGCCATTAAATATTGCAGTCGACGGCTCAGATTAAACAAATCCCGTCCAATTTTCGGTGCATTTTTAGCACATATTCAATGCATAAAATGGTAAAAATGTAAAAAATATATATTCAAAAATTTTATTTCGTGTAGTTCATAATACATAATATGCATACATTCGATGTAAAAAATGCAATATTTTGGGCATAAAACTGCGGCATATAATCAATGCAAAAAATGCACTCAATATGAATACAAAAATATATATGCTTTAGAATAAAAATGCATCTTATTCAAGTTAAGAATGCATCATTTGATGCAAAAAAAAAATGCAGATATTTGGGAACATTTCTTATGCATAATTGATGCATTTTTCTATCCTGAACGTAAATCTATATACTTATAAAATCAAAACCCCTCAAAGCAAAAAATTTCCCGCCCATTTACACATACCTAAAATAATATTATTAAATTATGGAAAATCCTTAATTTAAAATAATATTATTGCCTATAATCAATAGGTCATGAGTTCTATATTGCCCAAACAATATAGTGTGTTAGTTTCAATAAATGTATTTCTATTTAAAATAAGTTATATATGAATAAGTGTCTCTTATTTTGGGCGTAGTGGTGAAAGAACTCTGTCTATAATAAAAAGGTCATGAGTTTAATATTGCCAGAACAACTGAGCGTGTGAGTTTAAAAAAAATTATTTATAAAAAAATAAGCAAATAAGTGATGTATGAATAATTTTGGTAAGCTTAAGAATTACAAAATATAGACTATGCAGTGGCTAGATAATCAGTGTTTGATATATTTCTTAATTATTTAATGTAGTGAAACACAATTTAGGTGCTTTTTAATTAAATGAAAAATTAATAGGGTAATTAATATGAAAATACTATAAAATCTGAGTTTTAAATATTCTTTTACCAATAAATAATAGATCCGTATGATGAGGATAGAAATTTAATATAGCTAATTATCGTTAATCAGTTAATTTATAAGCCGGCGGCGTAGATCTCGCCGGAGGTGTTGCACGAGGCGAATTCGTCGGAGAAGTGAAGAGAAAATATGAGTGAAAATTTTGATATCGCGAAGAAAGAACGAGAAGTTTAATTTTAATTTAAATTTTTATTTAAAAAATATTACAAAATTACCTTTAATGATCTAACAATGCAGGATATAGCCATCATAATGCATATGCAAATTAATAGATCTAGAGCGTTAAAATATACTCCCTCCGTCCCGGCTTAATTGTCCCGGGTTGACCGGACACAATAACCAATGAGTGTGAGTGTAGAATAAGTTGAGTGTAATTAATATTTTAATGTTAAGTTTAAAAGGATACCTTTTTAGTAATGGTACAATTAAGTCGGGATAAACAAAAAAGGAAAGTGGAATAATTAAGGGGACGAAGGGAGTATATTATTTTAGATGAATTGAGTGGATTGAGTTCAAATTTGTGACGACTGAGAAAATTTTATGTATGATTTTAATTTGATCGATTTCTAATATTTATTATATTTAATATATGATTATGCATTCAAAAAATATTAAAAGTCTAAAATTTATATTTCAATGAGGTATTGGCGGATCTAATAAAGGGCAGGCGCTGGCTCCAACTCCTTTAATCAAAGAATTTTTCAATTTTATTAATATGGTGATAGATTATTTTCATGAATTAAATCTTTTCATTAGCGAGTTGTTAAGGAAAAGGGGTTGAAATTGAGGAAAAAGAATGCATGAGGATTGAGGGGCAAAATGGGTCTGATTTTTTATGTAAAGTCTTAAATACTTTAAAATTTTATACTATTGCGATTAATTTTGGTGTATTTTATATATTTTATTATTAGTTTAACCTAATATTTTACTTAATTATGTAATTTTTCTATTATGTAAGAAATTCAATGGAACTTTCATAATATTTACTTTTGGATGCACCACCCTTACAAGAGATAAAAATACTAATGATTTTTTTGATATGTAGAAGTAATGAATGATGGTGCGAGAACAACTCTCAAAATCACAATCTATATAAATATAAAATACTTGTATATAAAATAATTGTTCTTATAACAACTATAGTGTTAGTTGTGAGGTTCTACTATGGAATAAGAAAACAGTTCAATTGGTAGAATATCAGGTTTGAATTGAAATTGATAGGACTAGCCCAAAATTCGCGAGCTAGCTCAATTGACATTTTTAAGCGTTTTAAAATTTTAAAGAAGTAAAATTATCATAATTTAATAATAAATTATATATTCGTTGCGCAACGCGCAGGTAGTCAACTAGTATAATGAAGAACATATAACAACTGAATATAAAATCATGATTTTCGTACGAATCTTCTAAATTTAACATATTCAATATGGATGTCATATGAATCGTCGTAAAAATACGTTTAATTTGATATATGATTCGTAAAAAATAGATTTGAATCGAGAAAGATATAATCATTTGATTATAATGGGACAAAAGAGAAAATTAGGAGAGATAATGTTTAGATCTAAAGATAGAGAAGACGATTATTCAAACTTAAAGGCTAAATTACTAAGATACACTAATTACCTTATTTATTCAATAAATCCTGAATTATCACAACCATTGGATCAACAAAATAAAGGATCTAGATTCTTTCTCATTTAGCATTGGAAAAACTATTATTATATGATCACTACTCTATATATATATATATATATATATAGAGTAGTGATCATATGAGAATAGTCTTTAGTATGAGAAATGAGAATAAATCTCAGCCTTTGATTTTGTGATTTCAACGCTCGTGATCTATTTCACTCTGTGTGCAGTTTTTCTCGATTATCCTGCAGTTTTGCAAAATTAAGATTATTTTTGTAATTTTAGTTTTTCTTTAAATCTGAAATAGTATCTCATCAGATTTTTTATTCCTTTCTTCGCGCGATTTGATTTCTTCTTCCTTCTTCGTTCGATTTGATTTATATTTCTTCTGTCGATCAGATTTTTTTCTTTGTTTCTGGATTTCGCATTCGTGTTCGGTCTCGACTTTGTTAATTGTGCATGAATATAGTTTAAAAAAATTGTTTTATTCAGATCGACGTTCATTTTTACTATTATATTGTGCATCTTTAGTGTTAACTTTGTGCATTTTTGTATCTTACAGGTTCATTAATTCCAAAGTGTGTTGATGAGATGAAGCATTTTAAGGGCATAGTTTTTAGAACTGTTGATGTTGGTATTGAGTTTTATAGAGATTACGCTCCTGTTGCTGCTTTGAAGAAGAAGATGTTTAATATTTTAAATTCGTATTTATGTATAAATGAAGTAAATCGAGCTAAAAATGAAGTAAATCAGACTAAAAATGAAGTAAATCGGGCTTAAAATGCAGGTTGCTGTTTGTGCTTGAGTATTTTTACAGTTTTAGCCTTTAAAGGCTAAAACTGCAGGTTATTGGGGCAAAAATGCGGCGTTTTTCAATTTGCTGAGAATGAATCATGTTCGTCGATTTGATGAGATGGACGCGCAAGATCTATTCTTATTTCTCATAGTAACTCCTATTCTGACATGATCACTACCCTATATATATATATATATATATAGGGAGTGACTCACATACTAAAAATTAGTTTGTTCTAAATAGGAATGAATCTACACCATTCATCTAAAAAATTCAATGGTTGAGATTAAAACATTTTCCCAGATTTTATGCTTTTTTGCTTTATAAATCATGCTTAATCGAATTAAGCACGATTTATAAAG
>JAPKLW010000546.1:33742-46146 GCA_026898455.1 Plectranthus barbatus | reverse complement strand
AAACAAGTAGCTACTGGGGAAAGGAAACTTAGCCAAATTTCCCAACATGTCACGTGTAACATCAAAATTCGAATCGAATTTATTTTATAATGATTCGCAATGAGATAAAATGAAGTATAACTAAGATAAAATGAAGTATATAATACATAAAATGAACAAAACACAACTTTTGCGCCCTGTACGTTCGTAATGACTATGTTGCCCTTTAATGAAGTAAAATGCGGATAAAATGCCGCATTTTTAGTTAAAGCTCTTATGTAATCTGGATCGTTGATGTTGTCAAATCTATGGACGAGATTTATTCTCATTTCTCATGATAAGGGCTATTCTCACCAAATCAGCACCCTATATATATATATATATATATATATAGGTTTGATCATATAAGAATTGTTCTTAACGTGAGTAATGAAAATAAATCTCAATCAACAATCTTTCATAATAACATTAAAGATTAAAAAAACTCCGTATTCATTATATGCACTATAAAGTTCATTATTCCATTTTAAGGATAATTTTATAATCTTTCTTCTTTCTCTTCTAATTAAAATATTGAAAACTTCATCTCACTCAATTTAAATTATTTTCTCATGTATATTAAAGATAATTTTTATTATCTTTCAAAAAATCTCTATTACATATATTTGGTTAATTAAAACTGTAACAAAAAAATTAGCGATTCTAGACATATCAGTCCCAAGATCAGAGTGATTGAATACGCAACGAAAATTATAAAACAAAAGCTTGCACTTCACAAACTGGTTGTTACTCATCATGTTGTGTCTTTGAAAAATTGATGTTTAGCGAGATATAAATTAGTTCAGATTTCAGATATATTGCAGCACTTTTGATTGTGTTGAGTTTCAAATTTTTGCAAAAAATAAATAAAGTAGTAAGAACAAAAGAATTTATAGAGGTTCTGTCATGCCCCGATTTATAAACAAGGCATAATTCAAGGAATTGAGGCACATCAGATATAATACATGCATTTGGGATATAAATCAATAAGAAAAGATCAAGCGAATAAAAATAGAAATCAACACACATATCCCAAGTAATTCAAAAGATAATAAAAGTGTCTCCTCAAGAAGGGATCTTGGCTACTTGAGTGAACAAGTAACCAGAATATAACAAGTTTGATGACATCAAAAGTCTAAACAAAAGACAATGAGTTTAGCAGCGAAAAGTTATCACTTAAGTATTTTTATGAAGATACATACTTCAACATCTAACTATTACAAAAGAAAGAGTCTTCAGCTTCACCCCTCTGCTACTTCGTACTCTTCTTCAAATCTTCTTTTAACCTGTGCATTTTAGAAATAATGCAAGGGCTAAGTACAAATTGTACTTAGTGAACACATGCCCGAAAACATACATGTATAATTTTGTCATGCTTTTTTATTGGGCTGCACATGGGGTTTTAACTTTGAAATCCTCCCATGTCACCAAAATATTTTATGAATGAGCTAGCTCATTTACACAGTTAAACTATCTGCGAAATCATGTGGCTGGGAGGTGGCCTCCTACCACAGTCACGATGCTAGTCCAAGTAGGGTATGACCCTAACATGTCGGCATCAATAGTGCACTAACCTATGGTATCTACCAGGGTACGACCGTTAAGACTCACAGTACACCGAGTCAATATTAATGTTGAATACATTTGATGTTCTTCTATAAGTGGGGTTCCCCCACAAAGAGGATAGATAACAAACACAAAACATTAGGCAATGACAAAACAATTAAAAATAATATTTCATTTCATGCATGATATGCTTTGAAAAGAAAATATCATTTTGTGTTTTTAATTTGGCCCATTATATAGGGGTAAGAGAAAGCCCACCTTAGTTGGTGTGGTCACAAATGATTTCTCTAGCTGACAATCCTTTCCTTACCCTTTTCTATGATATAAGAAATACGAGTAAATTCTCGAGGGATACAAATTTGAATATCTATAATCTGACACATCACATAAATTCTAGACTCTTAATCAATCATGGACTTTTCAAATCTTGAGCCATCGTATAGGAGGATGTGAAGGGATCATCTGATCAATTTGGTTTGACGAAACAGGAAGTTAAACATAAATCATAAGGCTCGTGATTTAATATCGAGCATTTATTTAAGAACAAGGTTCGCAGTTCAATTTAACTGAACAAACAAAGAACTTCGTCAAGTGGCTAAGCACTTCTTCAAGGATTTATGATTGAAAGAAGATTCACAATCAATTTGAAATTACGTATAATGGCTTGAGAGTATAAGAACTCATCAAGTGGTTTCAAGTCATGTCAAGAATATAATAGAAAGAATTTAAAGTTCAGATATTAGTTGAATTTCAATGATCAAAGTTTAACGAGTTCAATTGAACTCAACAAGTGCGAGACGTCATCAAATGATTAAATATCTCTTCATGATCGTGATTGAAAGAAGCTACATAATCAATTATGAATCAATGTGTAATTGATCGAGAGTTTCAGAACTCATCAATAGGTTTCAAAGTCAATTCAAAAAATGTAAGCAAGAAAGTTTTGGATATTGGTCACAGATCGAATTTCAATAATATTTCGAAGGTCAAGGTTTAACAAGTATTGGTTTAACAATTGGCTTCAAAGAATGTTTGGGTTATAAGAGTTCGGGTCAAACAATCAAAGTTATTTGAATCAAAAGGTTTATAGAGAGAGCATGGGAGATAAGGATAGCTCTCTACATCGATTAATATAGGGGATGTCGAAATATACTAAACATAAGTCGAATCAAGTGAAGAAGGAAATATAAAAACTCTTAAATTTGTGTCTATGTCGATCGACATAGAGGGTGTCGATCAACATAGACATGTCGATAGAAATGAGTGCCGATCGATACACACGTCGACCGATATGTGTGTTTTGTCAATCGACGTGAAAAATTATCAATCGAAACATGTGTGTCGATCGACACCAAGTGTATCGATCGACATGGATGTTGTCTCAAAAGAAACTGGTTCGTGTTGATCAATATTCAAGATGTCGACCGATATGAGACTTGTGTCGATCGATACAAGTGATCGACACCAAATATTTTGATTTGAACGGCTGTGTTGATCGACATGCACGCATGTCGACCAAAATAGAAGCATTTTTGCCTTCGGTGGAATTTTTAGTTTTTGGCTCAAACGATTATACGGGCTTGTCCAGTCGATTTCTAACAACACCAAATAGTTTTCTAAGAATTATAACGAGTCTAGAAAATATCCGAAGCATCAAAAAATCAAAATCGAGGTGGAATTGAAATATAGGCTCAACATTAAAACATGGAGCTAAAATCTAAAAAAATAATCCAAAACGATCACAACTCCATTCCTAGGCTAACATGTGGTTTCTAGGCTCAATATATATCATGCTAAACATACATACGTACTTATAAACTCAAGAATAAGCCTAGATCATAACATCTTCAACTAGGGCAAAAATGGTAAACATGCTCGAACTAGAGAAATAGCTAGAGAGGGGTTCGATCTATACCTCCTTGATGTTTTTAGGACCTCGTGGGCTTGATCAACACTCGATATGCTTGATTTCCATTTCTAGAATACGGAGAATGAAGAGAAAAGTGTTGGAAGTGGAAAGAGAATGAAGAGAGGATCCTAAAAATGTAATTATTTACCTCAAAAACACTTTGCCGGAGTAGTCGTCGGAGATTCGCCGGAAAAAGATAGGTGGATTTTGAGAGAAAAAATGGAAAGAGATGGAGTGTTGAGGAAGGCTTCTATTTATAGAAGTAGGTGGATGACATTATTGTAAATACCCAAAAGTCAAAAGGTTAAAGTAGTTGTTAATCGCTTGTCCCATCGGTCACATTGACATCAATTCACGTCATCTCTTTATCTCTTCGTGTCATTACACGGGAGACCGTAATGTTCTCCTAGGGTTAAAAAATTTATCAATCGATAATATCCTGATACAAAAATATTGGGTTGCCAAATCATTTATCGGCATCCAATAAATTAAATCTATCAAATAATAACTATTGAAATAAGGATGGCAATGAATAAATTCCAAAAAAGAATTCCCAAATTAAATCGATCGCAAAACCTCAAATCAAATTCGATAACAAAAATAAATTTCCAAAATTTCGATAAATATATTTGAATTTAACGAGGGATGTTACATCCTTCCCCACTACAAAAAATTTCATCCCGAAATTTTGCAAATTATAAGGAAAGTTCTGGGTATTCTCCTTAATCTTATCTTCTAGTTCCCACGTTACTTCTTCAATGCCGTGATGCTTCCAAAGGACATTGACAATGTTGATCTTTTTATTGCGGAGCTCTTGAGTTTTGAAATCTATGATCGCTTTAGGTCCTTCTTCGTAACTCAAATCTGGTTGGAGCTGAACTTTATCTTGCTGAATAACGTGTCGTGGATCAAAGATGTACTTTTGCAATTACGACACGTGGTAAACATTATGAACATTCCCAAAATTGGGTGGGAAAGCTAAATGATATGCTACGACTCTAATCTTATCCAGAATTTTGTAAAGACCAATGTATCTCGGCCTAAGTTTGCCTCTAGCTCCAAAATGAATGATTCCTTTAGACGGCGATATCTTCAAGAATTTCTTGTCACCGACTTCAAAAGTCAACTCGGTTTATCTCTTGTCGGTGTAAGACTTTTGTCGATCTGAGCTTCTTTGATTCTAACGCGGACCAGTCGAACGATTTCTATCATCTCAGCAATTGAATCGGGTCCTATGATTTTGCATTCTCCAAGTTCATCACGATACAAGGGATATCTTACACTTTCTTCCACAAGTGCTTCATATGGGCCCTTCCGATTGTGGCTTGAAAATTGTTGTTATATGCAAATTTAATTAATGGCAAAACTGCTTCCCATTTCACTCCTCGATCGAGAACAACTGTTTTGATCATATCCTCCAAAGTCTGTATGGTTTTCTCTGTTTAACCGTCTGTTTGAGGGTGAAAAGCAGTGTTGAAATTCAATCGAGTTCTAATCTCTTTCTGCAAGCTAGTCCAAAAGTGGGATGTGAATTTCGTATCTCTATAAGACGTAATTGTTGTTGGCACTCTATGTTGTCGTATGATTTCCTTTACATATAACTGGGGCCAACTTATCTGATCCATACGTAATCTGAATCGTCAGAAAATGTGCGTTGTTCGTTAAGCGGTCCACAATTACCCAAGGGCTATGTACAAATTGTACTTAGTGAACACATGCCCGAAAACATACATATATAATTTTGTCATGTCTTTTTATCAAGCCGCACATGGGGTTTTAATTTTTAAATCCTCCCATGGCACCAAAATATTTTATGAATGAGCTAGCTCTTTTACACAGTTAAACTATCCGCAAAATCATGTGACTGGGAGGTGGCCTCCTACCACAATCACGATGATAGCATGACCCTAACATGTCGGCATCAATAGTGCACTAACCCATAGTATCTACCAGGGTACAATCGTTAAGACTCGCAGTACGCCGAGTCAACATCCACGTTGAATACGTTTGATGTTCTTCTCTAAGTGGGGTTCCCCACAGAGAGGACAGATAGCAAATACAAAACAGTAGGCAATGACAAAATAGTTAAAAACAAAACATTTCATTTCATGTTCGATATGCTTTGAAAAAAAACATCATTTTGTATTTTTAATTTGTCCCACTATATAGGGGTAAGAGAAAACCCACCTTAGTTGGTGTGGTCACAAATGATTGCTCTAGCTGGCATTCATTTCCTTGCCCTTTCCTTTGTCATAAGGAATATGAGTAAATTCTTGAGGGATACAAATTGGAATATCTATAATCTGACACATCACATAAATTCTAGACTCTTTATTAATCATGAACTTTTCAAATCATGAGTCATCGTATAGGAGGATGTGAAAGGATCAACTGATCAATTTGGTTTGACGAACAAGGAAATCAAACATAAATCATAATGCTCGTGACTCAATATCAAGTGTTTATTCAAGAACAAGGTTTGCAGTTTAATTTAATTGAACAAACAAAGGACTTTGTCAAGTGGCTAAGCACTTCTTTAAGGATTTATGATTGAAAGAAGATTCACAATCAAGTATTTTGTGTCGATCGATACAAGTGATCGACACCAAGTATTTTTATTTAAACGGCTGTGTTGATCGACATGTGTGTGTGTCGATCGACATGCACGCATGTCGACCGAAATAGAGGCATTTTTGCCTTCGGCGAAATTTTTGGTTTTTGGCTCAAACGGTTATCCGGGCTCATCCAATCTATTTCTAACAACACCAAATAGTTTCTAACAAGTATAACGAGTTTGACAATATTCCAAGCATCAAACACATCAAAATCGAGGTGGAATCAAAATTTAGGCTCAACATTAAAACGTGGAGCTAAAATCTTAACAATAATCCAAAATGATAACAACTCGATTCCTAGGCTAACATGTGGTTTCTAGGCTCAATATATATCATGCTAAACATGCATACATACTTATAAACTCAAGAATAAGCCTAGATCATAACATTTCCAACTAGGATAAAAATGGTAAACATTCTAGAACTAGAGAAATAGCAAGAGAGGGGTTTGATCTATACCTCCTTGATGTTTTTAGGACCTCGTGGGCTTGATCAACACTCAATATTCTTGGTTTCCACTTCTAGAACATGGAGAATTAAGAGAAAAATGTTGGAAGTTGAAAGAGAATGGTGAGAGGATCTTAAAAATGTAATTATTTACCTCAAAAACACTTCGCTAGAGCTTCACCAGAAAAAGATGGGTTAATTTTGAGAGAAAAAGTGGAAAGTGATGGAGTGTTGAGTAAGGCTTCTATTTATAGAAGTAGGTGGATGACATTATTGTAAATACCCAAAAGTCAAAAAGTTAAAGTGATTGTCAATCGCTTGTTCCATCGGTCACATAGACATCAATTCACGTCATCTCTACATTTGTTCGTGTTATTACATGGGAGACCGTAATATTCTCCTTGGGTTACGAAATTTATCAATCGATAGTATCTCGATACGAAAATATCAGGTTGCTAAATAATTTATCGGCATCCAATAAATTAAATCTATCAAATAATAACTATTAAAATAAAGATGGTAATGAATAAATGCCAAAATAAGAATTCCCAAATTAATCAATTGCGAAACCTCAAATAAAATTCGATAACAAAAATAAATTTTTGGAATTCCGATAAATATATTTAAATTTAACAAGGGGCGTTACAGGTTCGTACATAAGAGCCCAGGCCATTGCTTCCTCCGATGCTCAGATTCAAAGTGTGTTCACAACATCCTTCGTCTTTGAAAGTTTGAGAACTTTTAGGTTTTTCCCAGAACTGTTGATTATTTCGGCTAGATGCCCGTAAGAATAACAGCTTGGAGAAAAGTTGTGACTGTTGTGTTCTTACTTGGAGAGTAAGAACACCAAGAAGTAAACTTGTGATAAAAGTAACAAGTCTCGTGTCCAAGATAGCACATTGTAAGCTAAGAATTTAGCCTTGAATGCTAAAACCTTGAGTATTCAAAGTTTTGATATTCGATTCTCGTTAATGTATGAGATAGTTGAACCAGGAGAATTGGCTACCTCTCTTCTGGGGAAATTTCGTCTATTTAAGGACGGAGTGTGAGAGATTTGAAATTTCGTCAGTCTGAGGAATGAAACTGATCCGATACCAGTATCTTCAAACTTTAAGTAATCTCTATTCTTAAAGTCCAATATTAATGAGATTTCTCCTGACTTGTTCTTCTTGTCTCTGAGTACTTTGGTGATAGGCTTGATTGAAATTGGTTTGGTGACATCATCTAGTTTCCTTCATGCATAACTTCCAAACTAGTACAAGTAATGTAGCCAGTTTCTTCTATCACTCTTCGATATCAAACTAGAGGATTTCCTGTTTGTCGTGATCGGCTCTATTACAACTCAATTGACATCCTATACAGGACATTAAATGATATGTGAAAACTAGAGCTAATCTAGAGAAAACTTAAAATGGTGGTTTCTATACATTATTTGATACGTCAAAATATAATAAAATGTAGGATTGCTTCCCAACAATGTCCCCCTTTTTGATGTTGTCAAAACCAGCACTAAGATGGTTAAGAGTCACTTTCTCAATTTTACAAATATGATCTATCAAGATCTAATACTCGAGGACTAAATTCATTAACTCATTCTGTCCTATGAATCTTTCCCATTAACTTGATTAATAATTTAGGGCAACAAATAAAACTGATTACACAGAAGTGTAGATCATCTAAGAGTGAGGTGAACAATTTTGAGACAATGTGTTATTGTCTTTAAAATAGGCAGAGACTTTTATTATTTCATTGATTTGCTTACAACTTTATGAAAAGTAGTAAAGTACATGTACAATGAGAGCAATAAACTTGGCCGTCTTCTGATGTTGATTGCTTCGCTCCATATATCTGAAGCTGATGATGGAACCTGGGATAAATTTGTAATTTGACTCACTAATCTATCTTATTTTCTATTATTTTGTTGAGTTTATTAGTCCAATTTATGCATATGTCGATATTATGAGGTATTATGCTTAGGTTTTTGGGGCTAAAATGAGGATTAAATGATGAAAGAGTCAAAGTGAATCAGTATCTGTTTCGACTGACATGAAATTGTGTCGGTCGATGCGAAGAGGAACTCAAGAAGCTGGAGAGGAGGTCCATGTCAACTGATGCAAGCCTGCGCCGATCAACGTGGAAGGGTCAAAGTTGACGTGGCATCAAACAACTTGAAGATTGACATTGAATATCATAGTCGGCCGATGTAGCTCCATGTCAACTGACGCAGAATTTAAAAAAATTGAGATTTAATTGGAAATATTTTATTTTTAGCCCTAGATCTCAATATAAACACATCCTCCTCCATAAATACCCATGTAACTTCGAGTTTTGAGAGCTTTTGATTCAGTATTCAAGTCTTTAGGAGTGTTGAAGATTGAGAACTTGAACAACCTTTGTTTTCTAAGTTTTATTATGCAATTTAATAATATGTTTCTTGGATTTCTATTTGCAATGAGTGGCTAGAAACCCTAGCAGGTTATAAGGCTAGGAATAATCAATTATGAATGCATGTTTAGATTAATCAACTCAAATTGCATGGTTTTCAATTCCTGATTTAATTAATAGAAATTAGAATTGATGATGGATTGAAAGATGAAGTTGATTCTATGTTCATAGTTGTTAATTGAAAGACCGAGAGGAGAAAGATTAATAACAGGAAAAGGAATTTGAATACAATTCATTTTTTGTTTCAAAAGGAAGAGTAATTAATTGTAGGGAATAAGTCTGATGTCTTATGAGGATGACTTTTAATGTGTTTTGAGGCCGACCAAGCATAAATAGTCACATAATAGTAATCTAGGCTATAATTGTCCGATCCAGGAATTGTAGTATTTTATTCTTATTTCCCACCAATGTTGACTTTATTGATTTCGCATGTATTTTGATTGATTATTTTCCCTGGAATTTGTGTCGTTTAAATTTGCTTGTCAAAACCCTTTAAATTCAGTATTGTTATCTATTTTATAAAACCAAAACCTGATTTTTCTGTTTACTCAAACAATAAATCTTAGAATCATGGTTAGTACACAAGATAATGTTGCACAATTCCTCTAGGTTTCACTACCTCTATGTATTTTATGAATTTATTTGCCACTATATCTGCAATTTATCTGTAGATTTTACAGGGATCAAATTGGTGTCGTTTCCAAGGATTTGTAAGATTTTATTTTTTACTAATTTGTTTTAAGGTTAATAGGATTGAGTTTTTTTAATTAATTATTGTACGTGTGCGTGTTTTACGGTTGATTACGATTTTCTATTTTGATGGACGTCTGTTTGCATCAATCGATGTGAAAAATTTCTTGCTTCAGGCAACACACTGTCATGTCGGTCGACATCGATTGATTTCTTCACTATTTTCTCTTCAGGTTGTGCATGAATACGAGAGATCAAGGGAAACCACTCGAAGCTTTCGAGCTGGAGATTGAATCATCGTGCATAAGGAGAAAAAACAAGAAAAAGAAAGAGAATCAAACATCAAATGAGATGGAGCCACCAAACAACCAAATTATGCAAGAAGATGATCAGAACATGCTACCTCTGGAAGATCCAGAAACTCAGATCACCACGGGGAATAACCTCCAGCTGATTTGAGAACTCAATGAAATGAAGGACGTGGCCGAATAATTAATGGCAGAAAGGAAAGCTGAAAGGGTTATAGGCACAAGAAGGGAAAGAGAGCTCGAGAGAGAGACTACTCCCATATTATTCAGATGAAGAGGATCCAAATTCCATGGCGAGGAAGTACAGACCACAACCTGGTAATGAGGGATTCAATATTGGCATCAATGTTAATAATTTTGAACTCAAAACTTGGTTATTTTACATGGTTCAACAAAACCAATTCGGTGACAGAGCCATGGAGAAACCTTACACATATCTCAAGATGTTCGTGGAGGTGTGTGATACAGTAAAACATAATGGAGTTAGTCAAGATGTGATCCAGATGCGCCTGTTCCCATTATGTTGTAATAATGATGAAATTGTTAGAAATATACCCCCTTAGATCTCACTGTATTTATTATAGGTTTTGGTGCATCAAAGCTATCATGTCTAGTCTCTAGCTACTTAGAATTGTGTCAAAAATATAAAAAGTCCTATATAGGATAATTATATTCGAGTTGTAATAGCGTTATGAATCATTATTAAAGTTTGTTGAAGGAGTCAGCAAAGTTCGAGAAGATTGCTAGAAGACTCAAGCTAGATACGAAGAGATTGCTCAAGGATTCAGCAAATACAAATATTGCTAAGGTGGCTAGCAAACAACAAACTATCGAAAGGATAGCAAACCTACAAAGATTGGTGAAGGTACTTAGCGGACAACCAAGCTGTTGAAGGAATGAAGTGAACAGATTGCTGGAATTCAGCACGATTGCTAAATTCTTAACAAACAAATTATAATCATAGCAATGTGTTCGACAACAATCAGCAATCGTCTGAATCCGTGAAACCAGATGATCTTCAATTCTAGAAATTAAGGAATCTCTAGAATCAAGAGAATGATTTATCATGAGACAAAAAGGGGATTTCCAGAAGTAAACACAAAGATCCGTTCTGACAAAATTGACTAAATGAGGAAAGAGCCAATAAAATAAGGAAGAGATCCGAAGAGTCTTTGTACCTTTCAGAAAAAGAAACAATGAGATTGGCGAACGGGAAAGATCCGAAGGAGTCTCTGTATCTAAGTAAGATTCTAGCTTAAACACAAATATTTCATAAAAACTTGCTGAGTCGAGACCTCAGCAAGGTAAGTACAACACTTTGAACATTCCGATGCAAAATAGATACTTTGATCAGGGACTAACACATTCTCATTGAGGGATCAGGCTCTCTCGTGGCTTACTGGATTGGATTGCAGCACGATCTGGACATGGGAGTATTTGAGAGTTGTGCTCCTCTCAAACTTTTTTCCACCTTCCATCATCATTTAGAAGAAGATGGACAATCAATAGTTCCTTCATAGGGTGGACGAGTCACTTTTTAAGGTATGGAGCAGGTTCGATGAGCTGTTGAGAAGTTGCCCTGGACATGGAGTTGATCCAGAGGACCACACCCACATATTCTACCGGGGAATAAATGAGAGGACTCAGGAGTCTGTGGATAAAGAAGCTGGATGTTCTATCATTAGCAAATCAGCAGAGAAGGTCTTGAAACTATTCAAGAAGGTGGCCTTGCATTCTCAGAAATGGGCCAATCTGAGAAGTCGTCAAGTCAAAGTTGTGGAAAAGATTGAGGGGGATGACTCGCTGAAATTGGAAGGGGCAAAACAACGAAGAGATCTTGCTAACTTGACTGCTAGTGGATCTATAGTTACAACTGCACAAGTGCAATCTGAATCCTCCACTGATGTGAACTATGTGACGCGAGGCAACTACCAGTACTAGAATCCGCAAAGAAGTGGTGGCTAGCAGCATAACCCGCCAAAACCCCATCCCGACTTCTCCTATGCTAATCCGGATGGTGGAGAGTCCCTTCCACCTAGTTTTAATGTGCATAATGGAGAGATCACTGAGAAGAAGAAGGACAATCTGGATGAATGATTTGTTGGCCAAATTCATCAAGGCCTCAAATTAGCGAGTTGGAAAATTGGAGCAAGAAGTCACAGGGGTGAAAACCAAAGTTGAATGAGTGCTCAAGCATGTTCAAATGATTGAAACACAAGTCAGTTAGATTGCCAACACAATTAGGATCCAACGAAAGAAAGGGAAGCTTCCAGACATGACTGAGGTGAATCTGAAGAATTAAAAGGACTACAAGGCGATTACATTGAGTTCTGAGACAAGCCACAAAGGTCCAAAGATGGTTGATAAGTGCGCTATTTCGTTCACTTATCTATGGATTTTTAGGTT
>JAPKLW010000546.1:0-33732 GCA_026898455.1 Plectranthus barbatus | reverse complement strand
ACACTGTAGATGGTGGACCGATTTGTGTCGCACCCCAAGGTATACTAGAGGATGTGCTCATTTGTGTGGGCCATAATCTTGGGGCGTGATATCATGGTTCAAGCCAACAATGAGAATATCACCTTCGTGATCGATAAGAGCAAAATAAAGGCGGAATGCAATAGGATCTCAACTGCTGAAGATGTTGATGAGTCTGAGGTTGAAGATGAAGAAGATGCAGCTGCCATTGAGTGGGAGCGCCGAAATGAAGAGATGAAATTGTCAACTAAGCCTTCTTTTCGAGCTCACCACTATTGTCAAAGACCGCAAGGTGTACATGGTGGATTCAAGAAGTCGGCAAGTCTGGACCCAACCTCCTTGGTGGTGATTTGAGGTATCGTCGAGTTGCGACGTTAAATAAAGCACTTGTTGGGAGGTAACCCATCTTTTCACTTGCATTAATTTCAAATTTCATGTTTTATTTTGAATTTCTTTTGCTTTAACTTGTGTTTTGAATATAAAAAATCAATAGAGAAAAGTCTTTGTATCGACCGATGCAGCCTAGCATCGATCGATGTAGAGGGCTTGATGTGATATACTACAACCCAATGAAGTGGTCGACAAGAAGGCTCCACGTCGACCGATGCAGACTCATGTCGGTCGATGCGGAGTGCCAACAACCCAAGTTCAACGTCACGCTACTTTTGAAGACTCAGAGGATAAAAAGTTGATGTTTGAGATCAACTATTAGGTATCGTTCTCTCTCTTGTTTGATTTTCAAACTTATTCCACTCTTTGAGTTGGAAATAAGTTTGGGGGATGTGGACAAGAGATGAAACGCTCTATCTTTTATTTATTCTGCTTTTTGCATTTAATTTCTGCCTAGAGGTTTTAAGTTTATGTTATTTTGTGGAAAAAATAGTTTTGATATAACCGAAATGAGGATGTGAGATAGAATCGAATGGTAGTTGAGTTTGAATTGATTTTGACTGTGGTTAATTGCCTATGAATGCAGAATATCACATGATAGGATTGATTTAAAACTTACACTTACATGATGATTGGGTTCATTTGAAGTTTAACTGCGGAAGGAAATTTTAAACTCTTGTCTGAGATTTTGAGCCATATATTCGTTTGTTGTGCGATTCTCATGCGTGTTTTATTTCTCTAGAACTTGCTTGATTTTTGTTTCGAGATGGCATTGTGTGCACAAGTTTGGGAGATGATATTAGGCCATCTTTACGAACCCAATATCCTAAACACTTTCCCTTCACATTTAAATTTATCATAGTTAGCCACTTTGAGCCTTTACAATTGTTTCCTTGTCTATGAGCTTAAAAATGTGTTGGTTTCGCTCGTGTCTTGATTTCTGGTTTGTATAACGTAAATTAGTAGTGAATTGGAGATAAAATATGATAAATTAGTGGTTGGTGTAAGATGTATGATAGAATAGCTCAAAGAAAAATTAAAATTCTTATAAGCTCTCTGATAAGAAAAAATATATGTACAAATTATCGAAAGAGCATAAGAGATTCAAAAAGAGCTAGAAGAAAAAGAAAGAGATGATGAGATTATTTATGTATTTAAGGATAGAAGGTGATTATGTTAGAGAGTGATTGTAATGTGTTGAGTTGGCCAACTTGATGAATTTATTCACTTGAACATATTTCTCTACCTTGTCACAAAAAGCCTACATCAAAACAAATAAAAATTCCTTTTTGATTCTAGACTTGTGTGCACATTCTAGCAGTGGAGATATTAGAAAGTTTGCAAACCTATGGTAGAAGTTTCTTCATACATGTTATTGAGTGCTTTCATATTAGCTCAAACACTTGAGGGTTGAATGATACACTTCCTGTGAGTTCTTCCACAGTTGATGGATTCTCTATATCTTTCAAATTGTTCGTGTAGTGAATTTTTTATTCTTGATTGTGATGAATCTTGAGAGGCATTGCACATTAACTGCATGATCTTTCGTTTTCTTTCTTGCCTATTGATTGAGGACAATCAAATGTTCAAGTTTGGGGCGTTTGATAAGCTCATAATTTGACTCACTTATCTATCTTATTTTCTATTATTTTGCTGAGTTTATTAGTCCATTTTATGCATAATTCGGTATTATTAGATATTATGTTTGTCATGGTAATGTTTTATAGGTTTTGGGGGCTAAAAAGAGGATTAAATGATGAAAGAGTCAAAGTGAATGAGTATCTGTTTTGATTGACACAAAACCATGTAAGTCAACACGAAGAAAAACTTCAGAATATGGAGAGAAGGTCCACGTCGACTGATGCAAGCCTGCGTCCATCAACATGGAAGGGTCGAAGTTGTCGTGGCATCGACTAACTTGAAGATTGATATTGAAGATCCGTATCGACCGATTCAAAATTAAAAAAAAAAAAAAGACATTTGAAATTTAATTGGAAATATCTTATTTTTAGCCCTAGATCTTAAAATATACACATCCACCTCTATAAATACCCATGTAACTTCGAGTTTTTAGAGTTTTTGATTTAGTATTCAAGTATTTAGAGAGTGTTGAAGATTGAGAACTGGAACAACCTTTATTTTATTGTAAGTTTTATTATGCAAATTAATAATATGTTTCTTGGATTTCTATGAGCGATTAGTGCCTAGAAACCCTAGCAGGTTCTAGGGCTATAAATAATCAATTATGAATGCATGTTTAGATTAATCAACTCAAATTGCATGGTTTTGAATTCTTAATTTAATTAAAAGAATTTAGAATTGATGATGGATCGAAAGATGAAGTTGATTCTATGTTCATAGTTGTTAATCGAAAGACCTAGAGGAGAAAGATTTATAACAGGAAAATGAATTTGAATACGTTCAATTGAATTTCTGTCTCTAAAGGAAGAGTAATTAATTGTAGAGAATAAATTTAATGTTTTATGAGCTTGACTTTTAATGTGTTCTTGAGGCCGACCAAGCATAAATAGTCACATAATAGTAACTTAGGTATAATTGCCCGATCCATGAATTGTAGTATTTTATTCTGATATCCCACAAATGCTGAGTTTATTGATTTTGCATGTATTTTGATTGATTATTTGCCCTAGAATCTGTGTTGTTTAAATTTGTTTTTCAAGACCCGTTAAATTCAGTATTGTTATCTCTATTTTACAAAACCAAAACCTGATATTTTCTGTTTACTCAAACAATAAATCTTAGAATCATGGTTAGTACACAAGATAATGTTGTACAATTCCTCTAGGTTTGACTACCTCTGGGTATTTTATAAATTTATTTGCCATTGTATCTGTAATTTGTCTGTAGATTTTACATGGATCAAATTGGTGTTGTTTCTAGGGATTTGTGAGATTTTATCTTGATACTAATTTGTTTTAAGGTTAACTAGATAGATTTTTTTATTTAATTTCTGTATGTGGGCGTGTGTTATGGTTGATTCCTGTTTTCTATTTCGATGAACGCCCGTTCGCATTGGTTGATGCGGACAAATTTCTCGCATCGATCAACACACTGTCGTGTCGGTCGATGCCGACTGATTTCTGCAATATTTTCTCTTCAGGTTGTGCATGAATATGAGAGCTCAAAGGAAACCACTCGAAGCTTTCGACCTCGAGATTGAAGCAATGTGCAGAAGTAGAAACAACAAGAAAAAGAAAGAGAATCAAAGAACAAGTGAGATGGAGCCACCAAACAACCAAAATATGCAAGAAGATGATCTGAACATGTCATCTATGGATGATCCAAAAACTCAGATCACCACGGGGAATAACCACCTGCTCATTCAAGAAGTCAATCAAATGAGGGACGTGGTCATATAATTGATGGCAAAAAGGGAAGCTAAAAGGGCTGCAGCTGCAAGAAGGGAAAAAAAGCTCGAGAGAGAGACTACTCCAAGATGATTTAGATGAAGAGGATCCAAATTCCATGGCGAGGAAGTACAGACCACAACCTGGTAATGAGGGATTCAATATTGGCATCGATGCCAATAATTTTGAACTCAAAACTTGGCTAATTCACATGGTTCTAAAAAATCAATTCGGTGACAGAGCCATGGAGGACCCTTACACAAACCTTAGGATGTTATGATACTGTAAAGCATAATGGAGTTAGTCAAGATGTGATCCAGATGTGTCTATACCTATTCTCATCGAGGGATCAGGCTCACTTGTGGCTTACTGGATTGGATTGCTGCAGGATCCGGACATGGGAGGATTTGAGAGTTGTGTTCCTCTCAAACTTTTTTTCCACCTTCCATCATCATTTAGAAGAATATAGACAATCTATAGTTCCTTCATAGGGTGGACGAGTCACTTTTTGAGGCATGGAGCAGGTTCAATGAATTGTTGAGAAGTTACGCTGGACATGGTTACTCAAACAATAAATCTTAGAGTCATGGTTAGTACACAAGATAATTTTGTTGCACAATCCCTCAGGGTTCGACTACCTCTAGGTATTTTATAAATTTATTTGCCACTATATCTGTAATTTATATGTAGATTTTACAAGGATCAAGCTCCCATGAGAACAAGTCACACTCATTATCTCTATCCGCAGTCGTGACTTTAAGTAAGTCTCACCACTTGTACTACAACAACGCTAGTCCCCACTGCAAGTATCACCACTTTCTCATCCTTTTCTCTAGGTCGGTGCTAGCATACGTGTAGCAAAAGCTACAATTTCAACTTGCGCATTTGAGGTGCTGAGGCTAGCCCGCCAGCAGGAAGCAATGCATGATCAGAAGCAAGCATTAGAGAGAGCCATCAACACTAGCTTGCTTCTGTCTGAATCTCCTCAACTCCTCCATCTCTTTCCCTTTCATCGACGCGCCTAGGGAGAAGACGAGAAAATGGTGGTTTGTCTACTTGTCATCCCAAAATATACATGGTGAGAAATAACTATGTGCAAACGTACGAGGTGTCCTCCACTCCTTGTGACGTAAGGAAGATCCTCCTCCAAACCACATAACTATTCTTCATATCACCAATGATGAAGTAGTACTGGCCTAACCGGAAGGATATCCAACGTCTCTTCGGCTATGAGAGAAAAATCCTCGATTAGAGCGGAGAGCTGATGAGTTGGAGAATCATCTCAGAAAGGATCATTATGAGAATGATGATTCTCTTTTCCAAATGAGCAATTGCACGATCTCTCTTCTCAAAGACATCTTGCTCAAAATCTGGTGGTTTATAGAAGTACGCCATTGTTGATGGAGAGATTTTTAAGGATGGGTGTGGCTTTTACGATCGTCCAAGTCCTCCTTAAATACTTGAAGACGCAACATCCTCAACGGTTTAGATCTCCTGGGAAATCAAAACGTCCTAGATCTTTTGGAGAAATAGAAGAAATCAATCTTAACATGGCGTCTACGATAACGATTACAGGCTTTTTCATGTGTAGTCACTCAATTCATTCTTATTGTGACGATTTCAAATCAGTATTAATTGTAGCGTTTTGACTTAAAAAATGCTTCAAATCTCCCGCTCTTCTGCACTTCGCAGACTAGACCAAGTTAATTCATTGCTAACATGGCAACCTTCTCAGCTTAAACTGGTTGGCAAACTGATAAAATTACCAGTTTGAGCTCTTCTTCAAAAAATCCAAAACTAAGAGCTCAGACTTAGTTTTATTCCGCTTCTTTGTCAGAAAATTGAGAAAAAAATAAATGAGAGCTAGGACCCATTCATCTTTATAAATAATCTCTTCAAACTCGAGAAAATCGAGTTTGATGCGCATCTACCTAAATCTCTCTTCGTGGAGTGGCTTGGTGAAGATATCCGTAAGTTGATCTTCCATTCGGATATACTGTAAGTCTGGAATACACTAAGCTTCGAAATACTAGGGTTCTCTCGATCTATAGAAAGCAGATAAATGCCAACGTCTACCAGTTCACTTGCTCACTTGCGCAGGCCGTTGTTTTTTTGCAACTCAAATTCGTAGTGTAGGCACACCACGCAGCCTCCATCCTCTAAAGTTTGAGGAGTTTAAGGTTCTTTCTGGAACCGTAAGTCCTTGATAAGCTCATATTTTGCCTCACTTATCACGTTGTTTTCTTATTATTTTCTTGCATTTACTTGAGTTTTTAGTTAATAATCGAGCATGAAGTGTTTATAGGGGATATTATGCTTGTCGTGGTAATATTTTGCAGGTTTTAGGCTAAAATCAATGAAAACACGTACCGAAAGCAGTTGATGTTCAATGGAACAGTCACTTATTCTTCCACACGTGGAGTCTGACCTAATGGAGCATGGAATTGGAAAGATCTTTGAGTTAGCTTTCCAACGCAACTGGAATCGGGTCAATCGGAGTTCGGGAGCGAAAGTTATGGCCAAAACTGTGAGACCGCGCAGAGGGAGGTTTCTGTGTCGAGAGACAAGATTTGTGTCGACCGAAACAGAGGTCAAAATTCCGGAAACTTGTGATCTGCATTCATGTCGATCGATAGGATTTGTTTCGATCGAGATGTGCTCCGGAAAGGCATATTTTTGCCCAATTTGGAGATTTTTCCTTCCCAAACCATTACCTTTTGAAGATTTAATTTCTCCCCCTATAAATAAGACTTCCCTAGCTCGAAAATTCACATTCTTTTTAGCACTCTTTAGGTCTTAATTTCAGTTTTTCCACTCTTTAATTTTCAACATTACTTTAGTCTTTAAATTCCCTTTAATTTTCCAGTACTCTTTAATTTTATTTTTGCATTTGGATTCAAGACATTCAAGTAGTTCAAGGTTCCTATTGCTTTAATGATTCAAGTAAGTTTATTTATGTTTATTGCAATGTTTATTTCAATTATGTTAGGCTAGAACCCTTAACAGGTTCTAGGGTTTTCTCCATCCTTTTTAGCATGTGTTAATTCGATTAAATCCAACCCTTAATTAATTGGTTCAAATTCTATGTTTTTCACTCCAAAATCTATTTTCAATTGAAGGATCGAGAGATGAAAATTGGATTAGGTTTATAGTTATTAATTTGAGACCGAGAGGAGATAATTAATAATAGGAAAATAGAATTTTGATACAACTGTTTTCTGTCTCAACACTACAAGAAAAAACCAAAACAACAACGGTTAAAAAGTGTTGTCGTAGGGCATTTTGAATTGTTGTCGTAAGTGGTGTTGTTGTAAGTTGGTACAGAAAGACAACGGTTTTGAAACCATTGTCGTTTCTAAAAAAGTCAACGGTTTCAAAACTGTTGTCTTTTAAACCATTGTCTTTTCTCCGACATGAAAAAAATTAAAATGGAGAAGCGGGGTATTGATCCCAAAATCTCTCACGTGATACGCGAGAGCTCTACCATTTAAACTACATACACAAAATACGTAATTACTATATAATTTATCATTATAATTATTAATGTATCTTTAATCTAAGTCAAATAAATTAGCACATATTTGTTTTGTCATTTCATATTTTATAATTAGTCTAAAAATCTAGGTATTTTAAAACTCTCCGTGTATTTTTTTGAATAATCATTTAAACATATTTAATTCCTATGAGTTATTAATTTAAAATTTAAATACCCACATGTTTTAAAGGTATTTCAAACCTATGATCTTTTGGTTATCAGCAAGATGGTTTTACCACACACAATTATTATTGTAGTAGCTAGAAATATGGACAAAATCTTTTACTATCTAATGGTATTTTATTTTATATTTAATTATCTTGTTTCCATAATTTAGTTATTATTTTTACAAAAATAAAAAATTAAGTATAAAACAATATAGAGAAAACTAATAAATACACCAAATGTAACGTTTAACTCTTAAAAATATTACAGAGTATTTTTATCAATTAAATAAGAATCAATAAAATTAAAAAAAAAATAGAATAACAACACACAAATGCAACTGTTGTCTTTTCGATAATAGACAATACGTAAACAACAACACTAGTGTAAAAATGTTGTCTTTTAGCGTATTTTTTAGCTACTGTTGTCTTTTCGATAATAGACAACACGTAAACAACAACACGTGTGTAAAACCGTTGCCTTTTAGCGCATTTTTTAGCAATTGTTGTCTTTTCGATAATAAACAACACGTAAACAACAACACTAGCGTATAACCGTTGTCTTTTAGCGTATTATTTTACAAAAAGACAACACTAATATTTACAACAACACTTTTTTAGTCTATGACAACACTTTTCAACAAAAAGTGTTGTCTTTTTAGTGTTGTTGTTCAATATTTTTCTTGTAGTGCAAAAAGAAGAATTAGTTGTAGGGTTTTCAAATCTGTATTTTTATTGGGATTGACTAGTTTGTATTATTGAGACCAAGAGGTACAATTCACTTTCTAGTAATCTAGGTTTTAATTGCCCAACAAAGGAATTAATTCCAAAATATCAGATTTCCCACCTTAATGATTATTTTGGGTTTGGATTGATAGGTTATTGCATGTTGATTGGATTGGGTGATTTTCCTAGAATCTGTGCTTTTTATTATTGAATTTTATTCCCAAGTTATTTTCTGTTTTTCAAAACAAAAACCCTATTCAAATTTAGGTTTTCTCAAACAAAGAATATATAAACTATGTCAGTACATGAGATGATTTCGTTGTACTATCCCTGTGGGTTCGACATACCTTTGGGTTTATAAATTTATTTGCATCGCTATATTATAATTAAACTGTTAATTTTTACAAGCGATCAAATTGGCGCCGTTGCCGGGGATAATAAGATTTTATCTTGTTATTGGATTGTTTTGATATTTTATGGATTGAGTTTTTAATTTTTGTTCGCGTGCGTGTGTGTGAGATTTTCATTTCTGTTTCGATCGATAGTCACCCTGTCGGTCGACATAGAGACTGATTCCCAGTTTTCTGTTTTCTCTTCAGGTGCATGAACACAAGAGCTCGGGGGAAGAATCTTGAAGCCCTTGATTCAAAAATTGAAGCTACATGTAGGAGAAACAAAAGCAGAGGAAAGAACAAGGAAAGAGAGCCTGAGATGGAGCAACCACCAGAAGCACCACTCCAAAACATGACTCCTGAGGAGCAAAGACAGTTCATGAATGAGGTCCGACAACTCAAGGAGCAACTTCAAGTGGCACAAGCAGTTCAAGCAGAGCAGGCTGCCAGACTGGCAGCCCTGGCCAATGAAGGAAACCCTGAAAGACGAATTGTGGTGCCTCAAAGATCCATTCTTGATCACTTCCTGCCACAAAGAGAGGAGCCGGGATTCCAGGTTGGCATTGATGCCAACAACTTTGAGCTGAAGACAGGCCTGATTCAGATGGTCCAACAGAACCAGTATGCAAGGAAGGCCATTGAGGATCCATACGGCCACCTCAGTCAGTTCATCGAGGTGTGCGACACAATCAAGCAGAATGGAGTGCCTCAAGACACCATCCGGATGCGTTTGTTTTCTTTTTCTCTCAGGGATGAGGTCCGGTCTTGGTTTGCTGGATTGGACAAGAGCAGAATCGCCACTTGGGCTCAACTTCGAGCAGAGTTTCTCACCAACTTCTTTCCACCCAGTGTTATCATGAAGAGGAAGTCCGACATCACTCACTTCAGTCAGAAGTACGACGACACCCTCTATGAAGCTTGGAAGAGATACAAGGAGCTGTTGAGGATGTGCCCCGGCCATGGGATTGATCTTGAGATGCAGGTATGCCATTTTTATGAAGGATTAACCCCTCACTTAAAAGAATTGGTTGATGCTTCAGCTGGAGGACTTCTCACGAAGAAAAGTGGAGAAGAGGGGATGCAACTTCTTGCAGACATGGCCCTCAACAGTCATCAATGGCCTACTGAAAGGCAGAAAGCAGTCAAGGTAATGACCTCTACTCCCGAAATTGATGTGGTGGCAGAAGTTAAGAAGCTTAGAGAGGAGTTCAAACAGTTGGAGGCCGGTAGAGCTTCGGTAGCAGCTATTTCAGATCCCAATATGGCCATCGTTCCTGTTGAGGCCGACTACATCTACCAAGGAAGCAGTTTGAGCACCTCCAATACCGCTGAAGTGAACTACGCCAATGGAGGTTACAACAACAACAACTACCGAGCCAACAATCAAGGGTACACTTACAGTGCTAAGAACCACCCTGGTTTTTCTTATTCTAACCCTTATGCAGCTGAAAATCCTCCACCGGGGTTCAGTGTTGGAGTCGGGGGAGAGATTGTGGAGAAGAAGAAGTCTGTGCTGGAGGAGACACTTGAAAAGTTCATCAATAGCTCCGACAATAGGTTTGGCAAGGTGGAAACTAAGGTGAAGAACATGTCCACTCAAATGCAGCATTTGACGAAGCACCTTCAGATGCTCGATGCACAGTTCAATCAGATTTCCACTGCTATGAGCAATCAACACAAGCCAGGCCAGCTCCCCAGCACCACAGAAGTCAATCCTGAGAAGGCCAAACAGGTCAATGCCATTTCCTTGAGGTTCAGTACGACGTACGAGAGTCCTAGCATGTCCAAGGATGATTTTGGGGCTGAAAGAGAGGAATTTCCTGCAGAAGATACCTCTGTTTCGATCAACATAGAGCCTGTGTCGATCGACAAGGAGGCCGGGGAGAGCAGCAGAGGCCGACAGAATAGGAAATCGACCGACAGGGGGGATGCAGCCGTGTCGATCGACACTCCCCCTGTCGATCAACAGGTAGGACAGAAAGGTGCAATTGACAGACAGGCAGCCAAGGAGCCACATGGAGCTGAAAATTCAAAGAAGAAAGGTGATCCAATTCCTCCAATGCCCTTTCCCCAAAGATTTGCAACGAAGAAGGAGGACTCCAAATTTGCTCGATTCGTAGAGAATCTCAAGAAGGTCAACATCAACATTCCTTTGATCGAGGCTCTCTGCAAGATTCCCGGCTACATGAAGTTCTTGAGGAAGCTGATGAGCGAGAAAAAGCCGGTAATTGAAGATCAAATTATTTCTATTCATGAGCAATGTAGTCTTCTTTTGCAGAAATAGGTACCACCCAAGAGGTCTGATCTGGGATGCTTCTCTATTCCAATCGAGATTTGGGGGAAGGAGTTTAGGAATGACCCTCTGCGATATAGGAGCCAGCATTAACTTGATGCCGTATTCAGTTTTCCAAACGCTGCAGATAGGCGAGATGAGGCCAACCTCAATCACTCTTCAGATGGCTGATCGCTCAATTTCTCGACCAAGGGGAGTAGCTGAAGATGTTTTAATTCGTGTTGGGCATTTAATTTTTCCTGTTGATTTTGTTGTTTTGGATATGAAGGAACAACATGGAATGCCAATGATCCTTGGAAGAGAGTTTCTGAAAACAAGTGGTGCATTGATAGACTGCCGAGGTGGGGAGATTAAACTTCGAGGGAATGACGAGACGATCACCTTTGTGATTGATCAAAGCCAAAAGGAAGCTGCTTGCAACAACATCTCCACTACCATTGAGGAAGATGAAGAAGCCACCAAGATCGAATGGGAGCGCAAAAACGGGATGGCGAAATTGCCAATTACACCATCCTCTTCCGAGCTCACCACTGTTATTCGTGATCGGATGGTCTACATGATCGATGCAAGGGGGCGGCGAGTCTGGACCCGACCTCCTTGGTGAAGGATCCCTATTGTCGAGCCACGACAATAACTAAGGCACTGAATGGGAGGTAACCCATTATTTACTTGCTTTATTTCAGTTGTTTCTCTAATTTTTGTGTGTTGTTTTTGTAAAAAAAAAAATTGGAGATCTGTTTCGATCGACACAGAGGTGATCGACGGAGCACACTTCGACCCACCATTTTGGTCGATAAGAAGGCTCTGTGTTGATCGACAGGCCCCCTGTCGATCGGCACAGAGTGCTAGCAGTAGCAGTTTTTGTCTTTCGCGTTCTACAGCCTCCGAGGGATAAAAAGTTGGTGTTTGAGACCAACGTCGAGGTACAGTTTCACTCCTAGTCTAATTTTCAAACTTATTCTCTCTGTCAATCGAATAAGTTTGGGGGGAGGAGGACTTGGAGTTGAAACTATTTCATCCCTTTTATTTAATGAAAAAAAAATATTTTTTATTGCATTTGTTGAATAAAATTGTGATTTTGTGAGAAAATTTGCGTAGCTATGAGATAACCCTAGCAAGAATGCAAGATTTGAATTGATTGACATAGTATGCATTGATTGTGATAGTGGTTGAGTATGCCTATGAATGTAGAAAACCGCATGATTACTTATTTTGAAACTTACAAAGGCATGATGATTGATGATGATTTGATGTTTACTATGGAAGAAAAATTGCCTCAAGTGTGAGATTTTGAGCTTTAAATTTGATTGAGAGTGTCTGCATTATTGAGTATCTCTAGAACTTGCTTTGTTTCTTTTTCGAAACTGCTAGTGTGCACAGGTTTAGGAAGTGATTTTAGGCCATCTTTGTTTAACCTATTTATCCCATACACTGTCCTAATTGAACATTTATCCCTAGTCAGCCCTTTTGAGCCTATGTGTTTTCTTTCTTTGTCTATGAGTTGGAAAAATGATAGAAGAATCAACTCTTGTCTATGAGAGTGGGTTGGGAGTTGTTTGAGGAAGGATAAGATATTAGTAGAATGGGTGAAAACAAAAGAGAAGGTTGGGCTCTAGAAAAATATAGAAAATGAAAAAAAATGTTTATGTGCGTTATTTATCCTTATAAACTCAAATGTATACTTCAATTTGTTTAGAGCATAAAAGGATGTGTGAAAAAAAGAAAAAAAAAAGAATAAAAGAGCCTTGTTTGATGTTGAATATTATAGGAGATGGGTGGATATCATTAGATAGTGGTTTAGATTGGTTGAGGTGCGCAACTCAGTTGATTTTAGTCACTTGGCCATATATTTTCCTACCTTTCACTAAAAAGCCTACATTACAACCTTGAATAAAGTCCTTTCTGATCTTAGTCTTGTGTACACATGTTTGCAGTGGAGATTTAGAATATTTGCAAGCCTATGGTAGAACTTGATTTGCATGACTTGTGTGATCTCATATTATCCTAAACACTTGAGTGAATGAGTGAAAACACTTCCCTTTTGAGTCTTCCATGGTTTACAGATTTTCTGATTCTTACAAAGTGTTGATGTTTTGTGGATTTACGAGTTTGATTGTGATGAATCTTGTGAGGCATTGCACTTCTCTTCTACTTGAACTTTTGATTCATTCTTTTGTTGATTGAGGACAATGAAGTGTTTAAGTTTGGGGGGGTTGATAAGCTCGTATTTTGTCTCACTTATCACGTTGTTTTCTTATTGTTTTCTTGCATTTACTTGAGTTTTTAGTTAATAATCGAGCATGAAGTTTTTATAGGGGATATTATGCTGGTCATGGTAATATTTTGCAGGTTTTAGGCTAAAATCAATGAAAACCCATACCGAAAGCAGTTGATGTTCAATGGAACAGTCACTAATTCTTCCACACGTGGAGTCTGACCTAATGGAGCATGGAATTGGAAAGATCTTTGAGTTAGCTTTCCAACACAACTGGAATCGGGTCAATCGGAGTTCGGGAGCGAAAGTTATGGCCAAAACCGTGAGACCGCACAGAGGGAGGTTTCTGTGTCGAGAGACAAGATTTGTGTCGACCGAAACAGAGGTCAAGATTCTGGAAACTTGTGATCTGCATTCCTGTCGATCGACAGGATTTGTGTCGATCGAGATGCGCGCCGGAAAGGCATATTTTTGCCCAATTTGGAGATTTCTCCTTCCCAAACCATTACCTTTTGAAGATTTAATTTCTCCCCCTATAAATAAGACTTCCCTAGCTCAAAAATTCACATTCTTTTTAGCACTCTTTAGGTCTTAATTTCAGTTTTTCCACTCTTTAATTTTCAGCATTACTTTAGTCTTTAAATTCCCTTTAATTTTCCAGTACTCTTTAATTTTATTGTTGCATTTGGATTCAAAACATTCAAGTAATTCAAGGTTCCTATTGCTTTAATGATTCAAGTAAGTTTATTTATGTTTATTGAAATGTTTATTTCAATTATGTTAGGCTAGAACCCTTAACAGGTTCTAGGATTTTCTCCATCCTTTTTAGCATGTGTTAATTCGATTAAATCCAACCCTTAATTAATTGGTTCAAATTCTATGTTTTTCACTCCAAAATCTATTTTCAATTGCAGGATCGAGAGATAAAAATTGGATTAGGTTTATAGTTATTAATTTGAGAACGAGAGGAGATAATTAATAATAGGAAAATAGAATTTTGATACAACTGTTTTCTGTCTCAAAAAGAAGAATTAGTTGTAGGGTTTTCAAATCTGTATTTTTATTGGGATTGACTAGTTTGTGTTATTGAGACCGAGAGGTAAAATTCACTTTCAAGTAATCTAGGTTTTAATTGCCCAACAAAGGAATTAATTCCAAAATATCACATTTCCCACCTTAATGATTATTTTGGGTTTGGATTGATTGGTTATTGCATGTTGATTGGATTGGGTGATTTCCCTAGAATCTGTGCTTTTTATTATTGAATTTTATTCCCAAGTTATTTTCTGTTTTTCAAAACAAAAACCCTATTCAAATTTAGGTTTTCTCAAACAAAGAATATATAAACTATGCCATTACATGAGATGATTTCGTTGTACTATCCATGTGGGTTCGACATACCTTTGGGTTTATAAATTTATTTGCATCGCTATATTATAATAAAACTGTTAATTTTTACAAGCGATCAGTCCTTTCAGTTAGACGCTCGTAAAAATCACAGCTTGGAGAAAAGTTGTGACTTCTATGTTCTTACTTTGAGAGTAAGAACACCAAGATATCAACTTGTGCTAGAAAACAACAAGCTCGTGTCTAAGATGGCACACGGTAAGCTAAGAATTTTGTCTCGAATGCTAAAACCTTGAATATTCAGAGTTCATTATTCGGTTATCATTAGTGTATGAGATTGTTCAACCAGGAGCATTGTAACCTCTCTTCTAGGGACACTTCGACTATTTATAAACGGAGTGTGAGAGGTTTGAAAATATAACCGTTGAGAGATATATTAGAAGATGTCAAATCAACGCATCTCTTCTGCAGAGGACATGTTGCTTTTGCAGAAAGTCTACACCTGCATCTGTTTTTCTAACATAGGATGTTGACCTTGTACGATGTGTCAAAACAAGGAATGAGATTGGTCCAATACCATGATCTTCAGATTTTATGTAATCTCAATTCTGAAAGACTAGCTTTAATGAGAGGCACAGAAGAGAGGCGCCGATTGGACTTCATCTAAAGTGTCTCTTAATGGCTACAAATTCAAACCTCTCACACTTCATCTATAAATAGACGAAGTGTCCCCCGAAGAGAGGTTACTAGAATACCGAACTTACCAACAATAAACCCATCTTAAGATCTCCGATGACTTATGAACTTTCAAGCTTTAATAGAAGCTCTCAAGATTTTAGTCTGATGCTTTCTAAAGCTAAATGTGTGTTATCTTGGACATGAAACTTATTGACATCTAAGCACAAGTTATTTCTTTGGTGTTCTTACTCTCCAAGTAAGAACACGGTAGTTACAACTTTTCTCCAAGCTGTGATTCTTACGAGTGTATTGCTAAAAGGATTGATTGTTTCAGGAAGTACCTCAAAGTTCCCATGTTCTAGAGACGAAAGTTGTGTGATGTGCCCACACTTTGAATCTGCGAGGCAGAGGAAGCAATAGCCTGGGTCAGTGACAAGTGGACTGGTGGACGCTAGCTTTCATTTGCTTGTGATAGATTGTGAGAACACTTGTATTCCAAAATTTACTGTATTCCAGACTTAAGGTTTGAAGAGAGGACGTAGGGCTTTTGTGTCCGAACCTCTATAAAACCTTGTGCATTTACTGCTTTATTCACATTCTCGTAAGGATTTTAAACTCAACACTATTTAAGTATTGAAGTATACTTGAAACCTGATCTAAATTTCAAACTCGCTAGTCTTAAGTTTTCAAAGATACAATCTAGTGAGTAATAAACAGTTTGTGAGTACAAATTTACATCTAAAATTTCCGTTGTATGTATTACAATTTTGATTTCTGGACCAACAATATATATTCGTCCAAATAAAAGAATTAATTCCAAATAGTCAAATCATGATGCCTAATAAACTCGATAGATTGTATCTTTTCAAACATATTTTATTCAATCATAAAAATATCGAGAATTAATGAATTGTTGTTGCAAATTGTTTATTTATTAATTTTTTGCTCTCAAACTTAGTCAGACAATTTTATAATAATAATAATATTATTATTATTATTATCATGTCTTATGTAACAAAAAAAAAATGATATATACAGAACGCTCAACTACCCACCATTGACGCGTGTTAATATGCCTACAAGTGATGTGACACTATAACAAATAGTGGTAACGATAATTAAACTTAATCCTACCATCAATGTAATATTGTCACATTAGCACATGAGTCACATTAACAATGCCCACGGTTGGTAAATGAGCAAAATAAAAAATTTATTATGGTTATATATCTTTAATTTGAGAGTTTATAGAATTTCATCCCACTTTCAAATTTATAAAATTTTATATTACGTATAATTATGCAATTTAACTCAGTGACTAGCTTTAATAGTTTCTAGTTCCTAAATTGATGTTTTCAAAAAAAGAAATTTACTTCTTTTATTTCAATTTTAGCTAACTTTTAAAAACTATAAAATGTATTGTGTTCAGTAGATTTTCAAATTTTTAAGGCAATTCTATATATAGTCTTATTTTTTCTTTTCATAGTCCCATATAACAAAATATTATTTTAGTTTATATTCTTACCTTTATATTAATCCTTACAAATAAAACAAAGCCCCCCTCTTTCAAAAAGAAAAATAAGGCCCGACGCCTAGCGTCTCTATCTTATATGGGAGAGGAATCCCATAACACTTCTAAGAACAGGTTATGAACATGATTAATTGTGTTTAGAAGAAGGTTTTTTTTTTTTTTTATGTTTCTGAGAAATATTAATTTGTTGACAATTGTATATTGGGAACTCATATCTTGATTTCAACACAGTTTTCAACTAATGACTTAAAATTTATGGTCTCATGGACATATATGTGATGCTACATAGATTGAATTGTATTTGCAAGAAATTATTCAGATATAAGAAGACAAAATTGTTGCCGATTTCTCACTTTAGTTTGTCCTTATGAGATTAAACTAGTTTTATCAGAGATCGATGGATATATAGATGCATACAACGTCAATTTTGATGTCTGTTATTGATAGCAACAATCTATAGTTTAGAATAAAAAAAGTTAAGTAATTTATGAGAAGAAGAACATAAAGGCGGTTGTACTTTACTTTATAAAATTTTAAATAGTATAGGATGTAAGAATAAAATAATCTTAAATTATTATACTTATATTTGGGGCTACAAGGAAAAGTTTAGGGGCTATGAATAGAATTATGCTCTTGAAAATTTGAAAAACTAAAAGGTTAACTAAAATTAAAAAACAGACTTAAAATAATTAAACTATTAAAAACTTGGACAATGTTAATCTTGGATTGAGAATTTTAATCTTTCATATTCTTAGATAATTTTTTGTGATTTGTCAGGTTCTGAATTGATAATTTATCTTTCGAATTTTGAATTGATAATTAAACTATTTTTCGAATCCTAGATTTATAATACTCATATAAGTTAATTTCATAAGGAGATGCGAAAGTCTTTACAAAGGAATGTGAAAATATTTAAATATTCATCATTTTCCTCCTCCATGATGTGCGACTCATTACTCATCTCAATCTAAAATGGCTATGCTTCCTCTTCTCCTCTTAGTTCTTCCTATTTTCATCGTTTTCCTTCTATCCATGCAGCGTATGTGTCGACAAACTAGCCGTCGTCCACCGGGGCCCCAAGGCCTTCCCTTTATCGGAAACCTACACCAACTCGACGTCTCAAAATTTTATATTTGTCTGACAAAACTCTCAGTCAAGTATGGCCCTCTCGTTTACTTGAAACTCTGTCGAGTGCCCCTTGTCGTGATTTCATCGGCCGATGCGGCGAAGAAGGCATTAAAAGATAACGACCTCGCATTAGCTGGAAGGCCTTACACGTTTGCTTCCTTGAGATTTTCGTACGACCACAGCGACATTATGACTTCATTGTACTCCGATTATTGGAGGAAAATGAGAAAAATGGTCGTTCACCATCTCTTCGCTCCTCAAAAGCTACGATCGTATCGCCCCATTCGTGCAGACGAGGCTTCAAACATGATTGCTCGGATCTCGAACAAGGCCGATTCGAATGAACTGATCGATGTGGGGGAGGCCGTCTCGTCTTTCAATTGCAACATCTTGTGCAGAGTCGCGTTCGGGAAGAAACTGGATGATAGCGCAGAGTCTTGGAGACGGCTCGATAAAATTATTAGTCAGCTTTTGGGGTCTATATTGATGACGTTTGCAGCAGATTGTTTGGTATTTGGTTGGATTAACAAACTGTGTGGCGCTGCTCGTATGGTCGACAAGATTTTCGAGGACATGGATTCGCTTTACCAGCAGCTTATCGACGAGCATCTGAATCCAGACAGGCCGGAATCCATGTCCGACGACATCCTTGATCGCTTGATTCAGCTCAGGGAAGACCCTTCTGCTGCAGTTAAGATTGAGTGGAAGCATATCAAGGCAATAATCATGGTAACTCATTCACAACTTCACCTTTAATTTTGAGCGAGTCTTCTGTAAGATTTATTTAATGAGATTTTCATACATACAAATAATATATTCAATAATATATTACTCCCTCCATCCCATTATATTAGGCACGCTTTCCTTTTCGGTCCGTCCCGTTTATTAGGCACATTTCCCTTTTTGGCAAAAGATTAACAAAATCTAATTATAATTACTTAAACCAAAAATGACAATACTACCCTTTATTTTTCTCCTATTTACTACCCTACCCCTACACATTTCAACCCTAATTTCTACCCATTTGCTCGATCATTCTCTCATTTTTCCTTTTGCGCCGCAATTCATCTCCCTCTCTCAAACCCTAAATCATCCGCCGACCTCCTCTCTCAAACCCTAATTCTTGAAACTCTCTCGATTATTCTCTCATTTTTTGCCAGGGCCGCACTGTAACTCCGCTGCCCTCCTCTCTGAAACCCCAACTCCTCCGCCGCCCTCCTATCTCCCCTCCGTCGATCTCACAACCGCGATGATGACACTCCTCTCCCCTCTCCCTTGCCCTTTTGTTCAGCGTGCAGGCGGCGATCCCGACGGTGGGGTTGTTGCCGCCGCTGCCGTGATGGTTCAGCATGCAGGCGACGACTCCGATTGCGGCTCCGAACACAACTGTGGCACGCGGCCAGGCGACGGCTCCGCTGATTTACTACATCTACCTTTTTTTAATTATTGTCATTAGCATTTGATTAGCATTATTTTATTGACTAATTATGTGCTAAAATGTCATTTAAAATGCCTCCTTGGTTATAGTGCCATCTCCCTCCGTGCCTAATATAATGGGACGGAGGGAGTATTTACTATATTAAAATGCGTTATTTATTAAATAATATATTTCTTACCTTTCTCGAACCAATTTTTGCTTTAATTTACAAAACAAAACAAATCAGAGTGTTTGCTTTAATTCATTCCATTTTGCAGAATTTATTCCTTGGTGGAACGCACACGACCGGGATGTCAATGACCTGGGCAATGATGGCTCTGATGAAAAACCCTAATGCAATGAAGAAACTGCAAGAAGAGATCAGAAGTTTGGTTGGGAAGAAAGGGTCAGTAGATGAAGATGACATCGAAAAGCTGCCCTATCTGAAAGCAGTCGTGAAAGAGACTCTAAGATTGTACCCGACTGTGCCATTGATACCCAAGGAAACGATAGAATCATGCGTTATAGATGGGTACGAAATAGAAGAAAAAACAATTGTGATCGTGAATGCATGGGCCATTGGGAGAGATCCCGAATTCTGGGAAAATGCAGACAAGTTCTTGCCTGAGCGGTTCTTAAACACAACCTTCGATTTCAAAGGCCAACAATTTGGATTTATTCCTTTCGGATCGGGGAGAAGAATCTGCCCAGGAGCATCCCTAGCAGTAGCCAACATGGAAGTGGCGCTGGCCAACTTAGTCTACTTTTTCAATTGGGAAATTCCTGATGGGAAAACAGGAGAAGACATTGACGTCGATGCATCCCCTGGACTCTCCTCCCAAAAAATAAATACGCCACTTTATCTGCATGCCAAAACATATATTTGACTATCTTGGTAGTACTGCATTTATATATCTTTAATAATTAATACTTAAGTGAGGTTCGTGAAATATGTTGCTTTATGATATATTTATACATATAAATAATATATTTCGACAAAATGAATAATGTATTGAGCATTTGTATATTTCACTGTTTGACACAAGTTTTTATCTATTATATATTGTGTTTTTCATATTTTATTTCATGAGTTATTAAATAAGATTTTAATCAATATATGTTCTTTTGCAGGTTACCATGATTTTAAATAATTAATTTGTAATGAGATTTTTCCCCTTTACTTATTTAACAGAAATATATTTATTTAAATTAACACTTTCATATATTTTTGAAGAATATCATGACATTTTGATTACAAGCAAAGTGCTTACTATACTCTATCATGAGGGGACAAATTAACTTATATTCCTATCATCACACACTAAAATTTTGAACTTATATTCCTTCCATCACACACTAAAATTTTCTTTCTTCGAATGACACAGTATTTCTAATTTAAGTTGTCACGACATCTCTTTCCTTGCATTAAAAAATTGTAATACATGTTGGCATTATTGAGTTGGAACTATGATGAAGCAATGGAACTGGAGAGAAAATATTTTATATATTTTGATTGATTCATTCATAATTTGGTGTGTGAGTTACAAATATATAGAGGATTACAACTCACATGAATGACCACTACCTATAATACTAAGTTGGGAGGAGATTTCTCAGGAGGAATGTCTGAGTAACTTTCAATGATAGGGACTTGAACCTGAATTGAGTGGCTTGCAAAGTCGTCTCCCCTTCCCTTGCTAGTTCCCCCGACTAGTTGAGCCTTCACAACCTTTAATTTCACCTTTTGTTTCTTTTGAGCGATTGTTTGTGAGGGGGTGAAAGGATGTGCTTGTTCCTCTTTTGTTTGGTAGGAGTCTGAAACCCTATCGTCTCCTTGAGTTGAGTAATAGGAGTTAAACCTAGATTTAAACCTTCCATCATCTAAAAGAAGCTTTCATTTTGTGATTTCTTTACTGCGGTCATTGGTTCAGCCATCAATGGAACTTGTTCTCCAAGAAGATTATGAGGAATCTCATCTTCATTAACAAGTTCTTCTGGGTCTACATTCTGATCTCCCAGTCAAATAAACTGGTTTTCTTGTCTTACCCCTATCCTGCTCTGACTTGTTGAGGGGAATGAGGTCGTTGCTGGATAAGTTCTCTCCCTTATCAAGCTCCTCCACTAGTTGCTCGATGAGATAACTCACTTTTAGTTTGAAACAAACAATAGAAGAAAACATATGCTTTGACTTCATGGTTGAGTTTTTCTTCACATTTTCAAGCAATCGACCAGAGATAAACTTGGCCCAATTTTCTTTGATTCCATCATCACTGAGTACTTCTTCACGCTGAGCTCTGACAGAGAGGTAGCTTCACACTGCAGCATGCAAATTATAATGTCGGACAATATTTTGTAGAGATCATTTAATTTAGAGTTTTCGGTAGATGATTTCCAGGGAGTTTTTACCTCACCCATCTTCCATTTTTTCAGTGGCTTTGCATAACCTTTTTTTCAGTTCTGTTCTCTCTTCAGTCTTATAAGTGGCGACATTGGGGCCTTCATTCCTCAATCTGTACATATCCACCAACATCCGAGGATCCACTCTGATTAACTTTTTAAATACACGTGTGATGAATAAGATTCATCTTTATCTACCATTGCTCTACAAAAAATTTTTGCAACCAAATGAGGTCTAAATCTCATAGGCTAAGTGGTAAAGAAGCAGATCAGTCATTCCCTTTCCAACATGCCAATAATTTTGGGATCATTGTGCTTCTAAAATAATTTCCAGCAAAGAATCTTCTCCTTTTGTATTTGTGCAACCCTCTTCTGTGCATTTGTGAGTTGATCTTTGTTTTTCTTCGCTATAGTCACTAAAATGGTGTAGTCGATGCTATCATGTATATCCTCAACCTTGATGATGCCGATATTGTAGGGATTTTTAGTGAACCGAATCACAAAAACCCATGTGAATCGGATCGATTTATGGATATTGCATATAAACAAAATTCACAATAAAAGCCTAGCATGCTCCTATGATTTTATTTAATTCGTGGATTATCGAGTTTACCTTAACTCCGTAGATTCTGTACAGATCTTTCGCGTTTGAATTCCAAACTTGAACCAACCACGCGATTCAATTAAATCTGCGGAATATGAAATTAGAACACTAATTTCAAGATTTAATTGAATATAAAATAAAGAAAAACAAAGATCCTGCTGTTCTCCAGATCAGATCTTCAGATCTGTATCCCAATGTTGTTCAGATCTTCTACTGGTGAGGATCCCACATATCTGTGATGTAGGCCGGAGCAGAAAAATCTCTCTTCTCCCCACTACAGGCACCGTCCCTCTCTCTCTCTCCCTATGGTTTCAAACTGATTTGAATGTTATGAAGTGGCTAGGGTTTCAGAGAAAGAGTGGTCTATTTATAAACCCATGATTTTATCCCTAATGGGCTACTGGGCCTTTTTAAGCATGTTTAATTGGGCCTGACCTGGGACCTAATGCAAATAATAAAGTGGGCCTATAAATTAATTAATTCCCATGTCCACAACCTAGGACACAATTAATTAATTAATATTAATTCTTTTTCACCACAGAATTAATACTGACTTACCCCTTTATTACCACGTTATGAGAACGGGCTGCATTTAATGAGAATCCACATATTTAAGGTTACTGGATATTCATTAATTAACCGGAGCCTCTGACACGCTCTAACTACAATTAATTAATATCTTATTTTTCCTGAGTAGTACCACTCAATCCTTATCACTCGTGCCTGAACTTAATCAGCCTGTAGGACTTTGGCACGATGAATGTCATTGAGCTCCTCAGGGAATGTCCCCATCCTATTACTCGGATATGGTTACCTAAACCCAGTCTCAGGCAGTACTACACGAACTGCTATTACCCAAGATGCGGATATACGAGCACGTTACTTAGGCTCTCCACCATGGCAAATCAAAGCAACAGTCAATCCGTGCAAACCCCTGAACCTTCGTTAGGGTTTAGACTCAATCAATAACGAGATCATGTATTCGCTGATGTCAGACAGTCTAATACATCTCACCGCCGTCTATCAATACGCCACCCTTGCGTACCAGCATGTCAAGTAACCAAGACAGACTACTTATTCCGACAATGTCGCAGATATCCGGACAGACGTATCCTCATATGTTGTCTCGGCTGTGATCAGGTTTATGTCTCACTAGGTCAAGTGATCATACTGTCTTCAGCGATCTACTACACGCCGTATGATCGTCCCTATCGGTGAGACAAGAGGATACCATTGTTACATACATGTAAGTTTGTTTGATAGATAGGAGAAATAAATTGTTGTATACTCATTATAATTAATGCTTTCAGTATACAAAACCTATCAGACATAAAATATTTCATGCTCCGGGTGATGAACGCAACGCCTTCGGCAATGTGAGAAGATTTAGCCATTTTTTACGAATGATTAAGATATGAATAACAGAGAGTTTGATTCGAAAGAATTTAATAAATGCAGAGGTTCAAATGCAATTGGGTTTGCATCGAAGAATGATCTCCCCAATTTATAGACATATTTGTGCGAGATTGGACAAACTGGATTAATTTTAGGTTTTTAGAGATTGATAGTTGGCAATACTTTCGACTGTTGACATCTCTGACCCATGTTTTCGAGTTGAGGGGTTGCTGGTGTAGCGTACTTCTATTCCTTGTTCGACTGAGCGGTATTAAATTCTGCATTTAATGTGATGTACAACTGATGCTTCACACTTTAAATAATTCCCTCTCTTGATGAGATTGCTGACTCGGCAAACTGGTCTTCCTTTGAAAAGTTTCCCGACAAGGAAGAACTGGTGGATTTTCTTTTTATTACTCCTTTCGTCCCGGTCAAATTGTCTCATTTTGACCGGATATGATAACCAAGGTATGTGCGTGTTAGTGAAATGAATATTTTATTAATGAGTGTGAAAAACTTGCTATTTTAAGAACGTGGTCTAATATCACGGGACATTCGAAAGAGGAAAAGTGTACAATTTATGTGGGACGGAGGGAATATTATTTAAATAGGTAGATCATCATGCTAGTTTAAGTCTTCTTCAAAATACCAGAAACTGAGAGCTTGGACTCAGTTTTATTCCGCTTCTTCACAGAAAACCAAGAGTGAGAAATGGGACTCACCCTTCTTCATGTGGGATACTGTCAAAATTCTAAAAGACCAAGTTTGATTAATAATTTTCTAAATCTATTTCCTTAAGAGTTGTCTTGGTGATGGTATCTACAGACCGATCTCCATATTCATGTTCCTGGAAAGCAAAAATTATGCTTTAGGTCCTCGATCGATTGTGGGTCCTGCAGAGTGAGTTTGTTGAATCCATCCTTTGGAGATCCAAACTTGAGTCACCCTCAAGGTAGGTAGATTTTCAGTGCTTTGTCCCGCTACCATCCTCTTCTTTATCAAATAATGCATGACATTTGCTCGAGAAACTGTAGAAGTGTGTGCAGTTTTTTTGGAAGTAGACTTCCTAGTCGGACCACAGAAAATTTGTTCCGGATGTGTGTGATGTCAATGATGTTGTAGATCACCATGGTTAGCCTTCCCAGCCCTTGGAAAAGAAATCTAATTGGGCTCATGCCTCAAGTAGTTGTTCCCCCTACTTATCATATTCATCCTCTCATATCCTGTATGAGACTTAGGTCTCTGGTTAAAGACATAACCAGGTTGGTTGTTTGACTTCTTTGCTACTAAAACTGGTGCTTTGTCAAATTGGTTGATGAAACTGATTTCCTCACAGTAGTAACGTACTGCTTCACCAGTTTGTGACTAAACCAGTTTGGGACGTACTATTTTACCAGTTTTTCCCTGTGAAAACCCTCAAATAATATTTTCAATTAAATCATGAAAAACAACCATCATACACTTCTGAAAAGTAGAAGGTGCATTACAAAGATCAAAAGGCATCCTCCTCTAGGCAAAGACATTGTAGGGACAGGTGAAAGCAGTCTTGTAATGATCCTAAGGAGCCACTGCAATTAGGTTATATCCCGAATAACCATCAAGAAAATTTTAATAGGGATAACCTGCAAGCCTGTCCAGCATTTAATGAATGAAGGGTAGAGGAAAGAGATCTTTGCATGTGGCAATATTCAGAGCTCGGTAGTTGATGCGAAACCGCCATCCTGTGATTGGTCTAGTCGCCACCTCTCCGCCATCCTCATTCTTCACTATCTGCATCCCCCAATTCTTTGCGACCATCTAAGTCGGACTCACCCACTGACTATCAGAAATGGGATAGATCATCCCGTGATCCAAAAGCTTCAGTACTTCTCTCTTCACAACTTCTTGCATGGTTTGGTTGATTCTCCTCTACGCTTGCCTCTTCGGCTTTGCATCTTCCTCCAGTATAATTTTGTGCTGACAGTTGAATGGACTGATTCCTTTGATGTGTGTCAGTGCCCAACCAATTGCTGGCTTGTGGTCCCTCAAAACTCGTAGCAATTTTTCCAACTCTACAGGGGGTGAGAAAACAAGACACAATGTTGGGAATATAGTACCCTTTTGATCTTATTGTTAATTGTATAGGTTTTGGTGCATCAAAGCTAGGTCATCTAGTCTCTAGCAACTTAGCAATATGTTGAATATTGTAAAAGTCCTATATAGGATAATTCTGATTAAGTTGTAATAGAGTTAGAAAATATCGTTGAACATTGCTGAAGGATTCTACAAAGTGCGTGAACATTGCTGAAGGATTCAGCAAAGTGCGAGAAGATTGCTGAAGGATTCCGCAAAATATGCGAGGGTTGCTAAGGACACTAGCAAACAATGAAGATAAAGAACGCTAGCAAACACATGAAGACTGCTGAAGGAATGTAGCAGACAGAATGATGAATCTCAACAGAAAACTAGCGAACTCAATAAAATCTTCCGATAGCAACAAGAAAACATCTGAAGTGGTCGAATGAGAGGATCTTCAAGTTCAAGCAATAACTAAAAGATTCGTTCTAGCAAGTCGGCGACTCAAAGAAAGAGCCAATCATCGACAAGACACTTGAAATGTCTCTGTACATTTCAGAAAAAGGAGGGAAGAGGATTGACGATTCGTCAATCTATCTGTTGGTCCCGGTTTTTCAGAGTTTAACACGTTAGCAGCGGAAATAATGAAAGAGTAAACGCTTTCTTGCACTTGCTGGTTAACCAACTGACTGGGACCTGTCAGCTGGTGATTCAAGACTTAGAAAAATTTAGGCCTTGTTTACACAGTTATCAGTTTTCAGTGTATACACCAGCACTTGGGTGCTGGGTTTAAAATAAGAATGTAATGCAGAAAACTGATAAAGACAAAGGATTTATAGTGGTTCGATCAACTGATCTACGTCCACTCTCCAGTCATAGCACTGGAAATTCACTAAGAGTAATCGGGTACAAGAGTCCTACGATCTATCTCTAGCTGGTGAATGCCTCGTCCACCAGTTCACTAGATCAACCGCTCCCGGCCTTGTTTCCTTCTTCAACTCTGATCAGCTGGTGGAGTGCGAGCACGTCACTTCAACCTCCACAGCTTCACTGGGTGTTTAGTTCTCCCAAGAACGTAGCTTCTCAATACGGCAAACTGCCCGTGATAACTCAAGTGCTGGCTGGCACATGAGCTGCTGTGAACTTCCTCGGAGGAGAAAGAACACCAAAGAGATCAGTAACTTACAAGCTGGAAGCTTGAAGTCTCGTGTTTGAATAAATCAACACACGGTAAGCTTTAAGAAAAGCCTCGAAAGTTGTATGCGCTTCTACTTGCTTGAGCGTAATAAATTTGCAGTCTTTCGGTAGGTGAAGAGTATTGAATGTTGATGGATCCCAGGTATTTATAGACGTGGGATCCCATTCAAATCTTCTAGCCGTTTGGACACATCCGGAAAAGGTCTCTGTCCTCGCATGTCCTTCTGACTGCGGCATGTATGTTTTTCCGGAAAGTGCCATACTTTTGTCCGCTTTATCTGACATTGATCTCTTTATGTCAGAACGGCACTATTCGTCAGTACGAGGAATCGAGACTGGTGTCTTGTAACTGATGGACTTTAAGGTATCCTCCTTAAAGTCATACTCTGTCAGTTAATTCCTCGACGAATCTTCTTTTTATCTCTAAGACTCTGGGAGAGAGAATCTGGAATTCTGCTGGTAACATCCGACTGGTAGATCATTCTGGTGATCTTGTGCTGGCAGTCTCTGCTGGTGACTTGCGCTGGCACAATCTAAGTCTACCAATATGTCTGATGTTAACTCTTGGAATCTCCCATGACTGGTGGCTTCACCGCTGGTGAATAGTGTCAGTGAGAACACGTATTCTGCTGGTAGGATTTGTCAGCCGCCTGCTGGTGAAATCCTTCCCAACTGGTGAACAGTAACCAGTCATTAGCTCTTCTCATGCTGTTGAACAGTGTCAGCACGAGTCTTTGTCAGCCGCCATCTGATGAAACTTTTTCTAACTGGTAAACAGTAACCAGTGGTAAGCACTTCTCATGCTGGTGAACAGTGTCAGCATGAGTCTTGATCAGCTGCGACTTACAACTCAAAAGACCTAAACAGGACTTTACATTTGAGAACTAGAGCTATCTAGAGACAACTGACGCTGGTAGGACTTAGGATTTGATCCACCAAAACTAAGATCTATACAAGTAGCTACTGAGGGAGGGAAACTTAGACAAATTTCCCAACAATTTCCCCCTTTTTGGTGCGATCAAAGCCTAACCAGCGAGCACTCAGCTGATGAGGAAAGTTACAGAAGATTTCAGGGTTTTACAAATAAGCCTATCAGATCTAAACCCATGAAACCACTTCCTCACATCAGCTCTAACTAAAATCTTCCCCCTCAAACTAAGAGGGATATTGCTCGTTTAAAATAATGAAATTGAGATCAGAGCAAAAATAGATTTAAAGTATGTAGACGAGTGCTGGTGCTGATTACACTGGATGTGTAAGTTCAGCTGGTAAGTAAATACTTGACAAATGTTGGACAATGAGAGATTGTCATCAACTTGTCAGCAATCATTCCATTAATGATGTAGCATTACATGTACAGGAAGGATAACTGACTAAACTAGCTGATACATATTTACTTACAACAAAAAATAGAGAAACAAGACTATGGCTGAGAAGATGATCCTGGTGATTGAGTTCTGCTTGTGAGCGACCTCAGGATCTCAGTGAGCGCTGCCATATCTTGTCTGCTCTTCTCCCTTTCCTCAGCAGCAATTCTCCTCTCCTCTTCAGCAAGACGAGCTCTCTCTGCCTCAGCACGTGCTCGCGTACTTTCCCCCTCTTGGATCCGCGCCAAAAAGGAGGACACTCCAACGATTACAGACTCCATCTGTTGAGCAATTTCGGTCCGGAAGGAAGAAAAGCACTGATCCATCCTGGCATCAATGAGTGCAAGAAGCTGCGCGGGAGGATGGATCTCGGAGATCGGCATCGCTGATACTTCTATGGAAGAGGAGGGCACATCAGGTGCGGAAGGAGCCATTGCTGGTTCGGATTCAGCTGTTATCTCCATTGGGGCTGGCACCTCCGCTGGTGCCGCTGCTGCAGCTGGTTCCTCTGCTGGTACATCAGCTGCTGCTGACTCCTCTCCTGGCACTTCGACTGCTGGCTCCACTACTGGCACTGCTGCTGGAGCTGGCTGGACTTGTTCAAAAACGGGTGGGGCTGTGAGTTCCACCACTTGCCAGTCCATATGATTAGGGACAAGATCGCCCAAAACAGTAGGAACAGGGGGGACGGCAAGGGTCAGCCACCAACCACGAGAGGGATCCTCCTCTACTAAGTGGTCTACCAGCAGAGCGCAGGCAGCCATGTCGAACAATATAGCATGGTAGGGAGGGATCCTCGGAAGATCGACCAGTATTCGGATGCGTCTGAGCGCATAAACCATCTGGTAGCCGCGGCTGGTTAGGTGGAACTGGAGAAAAGGTAACTTCACCAATTTCGGATGCAGGAGGCCGGAGGTGCCAGTCAGCTTCCGGTAGTCAGCTATCTTCTTCAAACGGCGCTTGATCCGCCTGGTCGAAAGCTGCTGGGGGCTCTCAGCATCTGTATCCATGAATGCGTGAGCCCACTCCTCCTCCGCTCTCCAGTAACCCAGTCCGAGCCAGGCGTATAGCACAGAGCGCTTTTCCACAGATAATCGGCGCTCGCACCGGTCAAAAATCTTCCACGGCCGGAACTCCATAAACAGCTCCGGACTCACTCTCCATAGATATTGGAAATCTGCAATCATCTCGTCATCGACGGCACTCTCAACTTCCGCCGTGATGTTCTCTGCATACTCATACAATGTGGAATTGTAGTATTCCACTGGCTGCAGGGGCAGGCACCAGTCAAAAATTCTTGAAGCATAAACGGACTGGTGGGGGAGGCCGCTGGTCGGGATTATGTTGAAGATTGAGAATTCAGGCACCCTGGAATTATAAAATGCCATCTCCCCGCGGTGCTCCCACCGGTGCACCCCTGTCACTTGAGCCTGAAGGTCGTCCTCATCAATCAGGTGGATGTAGTGAATGCTGATCATGTAGGACCTTCTTTCTCGTCGCTCAGCGCGTCCTGGTGCTGATGAGGATGCCGCTGGTCGTCCCGAAGATGTTGAGGCTTCAGAAAATTTTGGACGACCGGCATGAGCACGAGCCTCAGCATCAAAATCAGGGAAAAGGTCCCTCGGCTCCATCCTCTGCACGGTTAAGCGCTGTACCATTGGTTTATCAGCAGCCTCTCCACCAGTAGTCACCTCCATCTCGGTGGCCTGTTCCACCTCTACCATTTTCTCCTCTGCCTCTTCGGATTCAGAACTGACATCCGAGAAGCTCGCCAGTTTTTCCGGGGTGGTCGCCCGCTCCTCAACTCCTCCACTGGCTTCCCCTTGCGTCGCCAGTGGGACTTCTTCATCACCTCCACCACCCCCTTGCGCGGGTGGAGGGACATCAGCGGTTTCCTCCTCCGGTTTGTACTCATCCACAAGGGATAGTACATCCTCGTCAGCGCCCATCACCAGCAGGCGTGTAAAGGATTCATCGGGTAAGATCTCGCCTGGTGCTGGTGGCACGGTACTTGTTGAAGTCTCGGAGACTCCCCATTTTCCCTTGGCCACCTGGCGCAATTGGTCGGCCAGTTGCTCCTGGCGCCTGGCCTCGGTCTCAGCCTTGATTTTGGCAAATCTTTCATCACGGGCTGCCAGTTCAGCCTCCCTCTTCTGCTGGGCGACAATGGCTCGCAGCCTGGATTGTGCTTGTTTCTTCTTGATAATAGAGGCGTGCTTCGCCTTCTTGGTCTCTGCAGCCTCCTTCTGGGCTCTGGTCTGCATTCGCTTCCTCTTGCGAGTCATCCTCTCGAGGGTCTCCTCCTCAGTCAGTCCCAAGACGGACTTCTTGACTGGAACTGAGATCTTTCCAGACGCAGGATCATAAGCAACAGCTTGCGGAGGCTGCTGGTGCTGGTGGGTCTTCGGCTTCTTGCGGGATGGAGGCTTGGTGGCTGGTACCAGTTGTACTTCTCGAGGATGAATGCCAGTAGCCTCAGCCACCGCTTCCTCCATCGTAGTGAAGAGAGACTCCGTCTCTTGTTTTCGCTTCAACTCCGCCTTCGCCGCTGCTGACAGTGGGAGAGCCACAGCTGGCACTTGCTCCCCCAGGTCTTCTGAATCTTCTTCAGAAACAGCCTCATCAGGGTTCACTGCCTTCTTGCCTTTCAACCTGCGCGGCTTCTTGTAATCGGGGTCAGCCTGCTTGACCTTGGAGACTGGTATAAAGTCTGAGGGGACCAGTCTCTCCCCTTGGTCAATGCCTCCACCCATCTCCACTTCCAAGATGTGGCTGATCCGCAGCCCGAACGAGACTGCGTGGGCAAACTTCCCTTCAGTCGGCACGGTGATGTTCCGCGCCACATTCTCCAGCAACCGGCCAAAGAAAAATTCCCCCAATTGCCCTGAACTCCATCCACCAGGGCACACATCACTGAGAACTTCCGCAGACTTAACTCGGCGTACGAGCCGACCTTACATTGTAGCATGCGAATTACAATGTCGCACACCATCTGCCAGTATTCTTCCATCTCGGACTTTTTCATGCCAGTCCGGAAGACGGTGACTTCTTCCTTCTTCCATTGCGCCCACCTCCTCCGGAATTCCACCGTATCATCCTGATGATACGTGGCCACTTCCTCTCCTTCATTCCTCAGTCCGAAGAGATCGGCGAGGTATTCCGTGGTGACGGTGATCAGGTGGCCGAACACCGATGTAGTAAACGACTTCCTGTCGTCAGCAATAACCGCCCTAGCATAGAACTCGGCAACCATATGAGGTACGGTCGGAGCTGTTCTCGGTCAATCATCTCCATTAGCTCCTCCCCGAAATGTTTCAGGGCCAATTTCTCATTCAAAATTTTCTATTTTTGGACCTGAGCAGCCCTTATCTGTGCGTTGGAGAGTTGATGTCGGGTCGGCGGTCTATTCAGCTGAACCAGTCTGGCAAAAGGATGGCTATAATCAATATCCTCTATCTTTACAATGCCAGTATATGTTGGCATATGAGCTTCAGCGAGGGGTAAGTCGAGAGACTCTGAGGATGATGAAGTAGAGGGGCTATCAGCAGGAGGAGGAGGATTTGATGAAGATGCCATGACTTCAGAAAATATCAAAGGAGGTTGAAGGAATTTGAACAGATTTAGGGTTCTGAAAATATGAGGGATCGTAAAGATTAACCCGATGAAGGAGATCGGGTATTTATACGAAGGGCCATGCAGGATTAAACGACCGAGATGAATTCTCAGCAAGTCAGAATCTACGGTCATCAGCAGGCCCGCTTCCCGGTGGTGACGTGCGCGGTCGTGCTGACGGGCACCACGACGTGGAGCTGACATGGCACACGCCGATTGGTGGCATCCAAGCGTCGGACTGCGCAGACACTGTGCGTATTAAATGTGGCATTAAATGCCGCATTAAATTCTGAGATACGCACACGCAAGAGGATTTGAACAATCCCGCCTTTTCTGCGACAGCTGGCATAACTGGTCATCAGTAGCATATGCCAGTCCCATACTTCCTCCTGACTGTATGGCCTTCTTACCAGTTGACAACTGGTACTTACGACTGGCACCCGAGTACCTGGATAAATTGAGAGCTGGGACTCAATTTCATCAGTCGTAGGAAATTCGCCAGTTGTCTGCTGACAACTTGAAAGATTAAGAAAATTGAGAGCTTGGACTCAATTTTATTCCGCATTATCTTCTCTTCACGAAATCCTCTCCTCATCATCGCTTGAAATTGGGAGCTGGGACCCAATTTCGCTTCAACTGATGGTTTATGCTGGCAACTTCGGAATGAGAGCTGGGACTCATTTCCTTGGACAATTAAGGGATAAGTTCCGCCAGTAGGAACCATCAGTGAGCTTGAGATACTACTTAAATAAAAACAACTAAGAGCTTGGACTTAGTCGTAATCAGCGTCCTTCAGAAGATCAAGAACAGAATGAGAGCTGGGACTCATTCTTCCTCATCATTGGGGCTCACATCAATCTCCATAAGACCGAGTTTGATGCACAACTCCTTGAATCTTGCTTCTGGAAGGGGCTTGGTGAAGATGTCAGCCAGTTGATCTTCAGTTCTGATGTAGTCCACGCTGACATCCTTCTTCTCGACATGATCACGTATGAAGTGATGTCGAATATCTATGTGCTTGGTTCTAGAATGGTGAACCGGATTCTTCGTGATGCACATAGCAGTTGTTGGGAAATTTGGCTAAGTTTCCTTTCCCCAGTAGCTACTTGCTTAGATTCTAGTTTGGTGTTTTGGTGGATCAAATCCAAAGTCCTACCAGCGTCAGTTTTGTCTCTAGAATAGCTCTAGTCTCAAATGTAAAGTCCTGTTTAGGTCTTTTGAGTTGTAAGTCGTAGCTGATCAAGACTCATGCTGGCTACTGTTCACCAGCATGAGATGTGCTTACCAGTTGAGAGAAGTCTCACCAGCAAGCGACTGACAAGACTCGTGCTGACACTGTTCATCAGCATGAGTAAAGCTAACGACTGGCTACTGTTCACCAGTTGGGAAGGTTTTCATCAGCAGGCGACTGACAAACCTTACCAGCAGAATAGATGTTCTCACTGACACTGTTCACCAGCGGTGAAGCCACCAGTCATGGGAGATCCCAAGAAAGGGTTAACATCAGACATATTGGTAGACTTAGATTGTGCCAGCGTAAGTCACCAGCAGAGACTGCCAGCACAAGATCACCAGAATGATCTACCAGTCGGATGTTACCAGCAGAATTCAAGATTCACTCTCCCAGTATCTTAGAGACAAAAAGAAGATTCGTCTGAGGAATAAACTGACAAAGTATGACTTTAAGGAAGGATACCTTAAAGTCTATCAGCTCAAGACACCAGTTCCGATTCCTCGTACTGACTTAAAGAGCCGTTCTGACACAAAGAGATCTGTGTCAGATAAAGTGGACAAAAGCATGGCGCCTTCCGGAAATTCCTACCTGCCGCCGTCAGAAGGACATGCGACGACAGAGACCTTTTCCGGATGAGTCCAAACGGCTAGAAATTTGAATGGGATCCCT
>JAPKLW010000545.1:393705-459562 GCA_026898455.1 Plectranthus barbatus | reverse complement strand
TGATTAAAATATTAAATTGGTGGCTACAGGGATAAAATTGTAATTGTGCATTATAATTTAAATTATTATTTTTTAAAGGGGCTACATTTAGCAAAAACGTGGCTGCATTTAGAATCACCCTTAAGAGATTTGGACTTGAAAATGCTAAACATATGAAAACTCCTATGGGCAGCAGTGATAAACTATGTAGAGATAGTTTAGGTGTCAAAGTCGAACCTACCCTTTGTCGTAGCATGGTAGGAAGTCTCTTATATCTCTCTGCTAGTCATCCTGATATACTATTCAGTGTAGGTGTGTGTGCAAGGTACCAGTCTGATCCCAAGGAGTCACACCTAAAAGCTATCAAAAGGATAATTCGATATATCTCTGGCACTCCTAATTTGGGTATTTGGTACACAAAACAGTCTAGCACTGACATTACAGGGTATAGTGACGTGGACTGGGTAGGTGATGTGGATGACAGGAAGAGCACAAGTGGAGGTGGATTTCTAGTAGGTGCAAACTTGGTGTCATGGTCTAGCAAGAAACAAAATTGCATCTCACTATCAACGGTTGAAGCTGAATACATTTCAGCAGCAAGTGGGTGCACTCAACTACTTTGGATGAGACAAATGCTAGAAGACTATGGTTTGCCTTCTGAAACTCTGACTCTCTTGTGTGATAATGCTAGTGCAATAGAAATTGCTAAAAATCTTGTACAACACTCTCGCACTAAGCACATTGACATAAGACACCATTTTATTCGTGACTTGGTTGAAAAAGGTTTAATTACTTTAAAGTTAGTGACAACGAAAGAACAATTAGCAGATATTTTTACTAAAGCTCTTGACTTTGAGAGATTCTCATACTTGAGAAAATCTCTAGGGATGTGTAACCCTCCTACTGAATGATTTGACTATGTGTGACTGTTGTCTAACCTTTGACAATGTGATGTTAAAGTTTGTTCCTTTGTCGATTATACTTTTTTCATGTTATAAAACTAAGAGATACAAGTGTGAGATCTCAAAGTTGTAAAACATGGTGATTTTGCCCTATTTAAATTTCAAGTTAACTGAAAGTACTATGGACAGCACGTTGTTAGAACTCTGACCATGTGGAATCAAAGTTTATTTGGAAAATGAATGGGCTGATTTGTCTTTATCTCATTTAGTACTATAGATTGGACGTGATTAGGCACACAATCTTTGTGGAAGGAATAATGAGATTGCTTTTCATCGACACTTTGTAACTTTGACACCTCAGTATCAAACCTGGTAGCAGTCATCATAATTTGAATCTTTTCGAGCTTATCTTTTATTCTGCAAGTTTGTTTTAAGTTGTTGCGAATTTTATGGTTTTTAAATCCTAATTTAACCTAATCCGATTTAAATTGGTATTTGCCTAAGTTTTAGGAATTTGTTTTAGATTTTTTCTCATTATATTTGATTAAAAATTTGAATTCCTTTATTTTCGATTATATTGTTATATTTGTTACAAAATTGATACACCTTACCCCCTACTTAAGTGTTTTGCAGCAGCCTTGTCACATCACTCCCTCACGCGTCTCAAAGCACCACCTCCACCACAAACCTTTCAATTCTCACTCCTCTCCATCAAAATCTGAAAACCCTAACCCACCTTCCGAGCCTTCAATTGAGGAGTCAGACAAGGCGTTTGACGAAGAAACAGAGCGAATCTTGCAGGAACCCTTCCTTCAACCAGATTCCTTTGATCCTCCCTCTAAATCTTTTGAAGATCTGCCTATCTCTGCCGTTGGAGCTGACCCAACTGAAGTCCTTCATGAGCCACCACTTCGGTACGCTTTTCCTGGCCAAGAAGGTTTCCCCATTGTTGTTGAAGAACCAGGGAATCTGAAGCTCATCTCTGACGCTGTCCAACAACTCGAAGGAAAGATGCCTGAACGGAGATCCGAAAGGATTTTCAAGGAAACGGTGAAGAAGCAGTACCAAAAGCATGCCGCCACCCGCCGGAAGAAAGTGAAGCCAAGAAAGTTTCAAAGGAGTTTGACTGACACCCCCCATGTCTTCACCAAGGATGACGATCTGCCGGAGCAGTCCTAAAAGTCTGACACCGTCATGTCAGACTTCGAGTCCGACAACTCTGACGATGAGGACTTCCAGGCAGACCATCAAGCCACCGAGCAGTCTGAGGAGCATGCCGATTCAAGTGGAGACCAGCCAGCGAAGAAGAAAAAGAAATCCGAAGCAGCTACTTCTGTCAAGAAGCCCAAACCAAAGCCAAAGAAATCTGTGTCAAAGTCTACCAAACGCCCAACCAAATCCATCTCTCCTGAATGATCTGAGGTCAAACGATCCAAAAGGCCAAAGGTTGAACAATCTGAGTCCCTGGAGCCTACTCCCCCGAAAGGAAAAGGTACTCAGTCCTCCTCTGATGAAGATAACTCTGATTATGATGCTAGCCGGTCATACTCTGTTAAGTATTATCATTGCTATGCCAAAACACTTAAGGGGCTTTACTCTAAAAGGGAGTTCAAAATGGAGAAATTGATGGATTCTGATATGTTTACTAAGTTTGGGTTAGACATTCTGCTTAGGAGAAGGGGTCTTCTTAAAACTGTGACTGATTTTTCTGCCTTTAGCCCGTCTTTGGTTTTGGAATTTTTTGCCAATATGTTGAAGGATGAGGTCTTTCAGACTGGGAAACCAAAGTTTGGGAAGTCGTTTGTTCGGGGGAAAATTATTAAGTTTGACCCTGATACCATAAACAATTTCCTGGGGTTAAAGTCTGTCAAAATCGAAGGGTTGTCAAAGTCTGCAGATAATGAGATGGCTGCTGAGCTCACGGGTGGGAAGACAAAGGCATGGGTGACCAAGCTTCCTGTCTCTTCTTTGACATGGAAGTATGTTGCCCTGTTCAAGATCAGTGTTCACAACTGGATGCCAAACAAGAATCTCTCCGTGCTTTCAAAGGAGCAAGCCGAGTTCCTCTACAGAGTGGGCTACGGTCTTCCCTTCAACTTTGGCCAAGTTGTTTTCACTAACATCTTCCGTGCAGTCACCAAAGCCGACTCCACCTACCTGCCGCATCCTTGCCTTCTCCATGCGCTTATTTTGTCTCAAGGAGTCACTCCGTTGGATGAAGAGTTGCAGTCTGATCCTATCCCCCTGGTCTTCGAGCAATCTCTGACTAGGAAAGGAGATTCCAGGGTCAAAGACTTGCCTTATGCTCCGATTGACGTTTCAGAGGACGAAGAAGTGGATGCTAGCTCTTCCAAGAGCAGACAGGCCAAGAGTCTCCTCAAACAGGCCTTAAAGCTACTTCAGGATCTGGAGTAAGCTTTCCAACCTGATTCCATTCAGGGGGAGACGTGGTGCTGAAGATGGATGATGGTGGCTGCTGGACTCTGACTCTGACCCCTGCTGCATGTTTATTTAAAATTTCTGTTCTGAAAAACAATTTCCTTAAGTTTGTTTTTTTTTTTTCTGTTGATGGATATTTTATGATTCAGGGGGAGTTTGATACAATCCCTGTAATCATCTTTTGCTTATGCAATGATTTTTTTTTTTGGTTATGGTTGATCCATTTTTATTGCTTTTATTATGGTTAGACCATATATTTTGTGGCAATAAATGCTATTGTGTTATGGATGATCCATATGGAATGAAAACAGGTCGGATAAGCTTAAGGGGGAGATTGTGAAGTACGAAAATGCGAATATGTAAGTTTGACACACGGTTGTCAAACTTACTCGCATTAACAGGTTAGTGTCAAACCTTATATGCTTACAACTTTGACTCTTAAATGTCAAAGTTCCGAATTTGATTGTTGCAACAAATTCCTACATTTTAGGAAACTTATATTTATCCGTTTAATGACGTTTTCACTGGTCCTATTTATTAGGATTCGTATATATTATGCCTATTAAGTATATCTTATTTATTATATAGTTTATATTATTATTCTAGGTTGTTATTTTAGTTCCTAAATAATAGGGAGCACCTCTACATCTTTATCTTACCCCCACGTGAGTTAGTGGGAGTTCATTTTTGTTGTATGAACAGGTAAAGACGTGGAAGAAGACACGATCCATTGCCAAGTAGTGGAAGAAGTGCTTGTGTGCTCCAAGTGCTTTATATTCGAGACGAGGAAGACTAGAGAAGGCGCGGATCAGAGGTGAAACACATATTCATACTAGCTCTAGGCTGAATCGTCTTTCTTCAATCATTCTTCAAGCACACGAAGTCTACAATCGAGTTGTGGAATCCATCTCCGGAGAGTGAATCCTACGGTGGAGGAGTAATTGGGTTGTATCGTGTGATTTTGGGTTTGATTGCTTTTCGTAGGAATTTTACTAAGGAGTGAACTTAGGATAATTTCTATCTTGTTTAGTATTTTGTTCTTCACTTGTAAAAACCTTGTTTTGAATAAGTGAAAACTATTTTGCCGTGAGGCTCTCGAGGGTTTATAATTTATAAACCTTCGAACAATTAATTCCGTTGTGTCAAACTCTTTAGCTTTCGCGTGTGTTAAAATACTCTGTTTTACGTGTGTCAAACCTTTGTGTTTTACTACCTTTGACACCATTGTGTTAAACTCGGGCACTAAATTATATCAGACGTGATGCATACGCAATCACTTTGCCTTTTTGCATCAAAACACAACCTAGACCGTTTTTGCAGGCATCCGTATACAACTCATAATCTTTTTCTGCTTCTGGTACTGCCAAAACAGGGGCAGTGGTCAAGAGTTCTTTCAAACGTTGGAAACTCGCTTCACACTCTTCAGTCCATGTATACTTGATTCCTTTCCTCAGATGTTGCGTCATTGGTCTGGCAATCTTAGAAAATCCTTCAATGAATCTACGATAATATCCAGCCAGTCCAAGAAAACTTCGAACTTCATTCGGGTTTTTAGGAGCTTCCCACTCCTTTACCGCTTGTATTTTAGTTGGGTCTACCTTGATTCCTTCTGCAGACACAATGTGTCCTAGGAACATCACTTCTTTCAACCAAAATTCACACATGCTAAACTTAGCATATAGTCTCTCCTTTCGTAGGGTTCTCAAGACTGTTCTCAAATGCTCTCGATGTTCCTCTTCACTCTTCGAATAGACAAGAATGTCATCTATGAAGACTAGAACAAAATTTTCAAGATATGGATAAAACACGCGATTCATAAGATCCATGAATACTGCTGGCACGTTCGTCAATCCAAAAGGCATCACTACAAACTCATAGTGGCCATATCTTGTCCGAAAAGCTGTCTTCGAAATATCTTCTTGACGAATTTTTAACTGATGGTACCCAGATCTAAGGTCAATCTTCGAAAAGACCTTTGCTCCCTTGAGTTGATCAAAAAGATCGTCGATTCTTGGGAGTGGATACTTGTTCTTCAGAGTGAGTTTATTCAACTCCCGGTAATCAATGCACATACGCATAGATCCCTCCTTCTTCTTCACAAACAGGACAGGTGCTCCCCAAGGCGATACGATGGGTCGAATGAATCCCAGATCTAATAGCTCTTGTAACTGCACTTTCAACTCTTGCAGTTCCTTAGGGGCCATCCTATATGGAGCTTTTGAGATAGCAGCTGCACCTGGTTCAAGATCAATGACAAATTCCAATTGCCTGTCTGGCGGCAATCCAGGTAGCTCGTCAGGAAAAACATCTTCAAATTCCCTTAGAACTTCTACGTCGCTGACAGTAATGTCCTTCTTGTCATCCTCATTGAGGTACACAAGGTAAGCTCGACTATCTTTTATGCTGGCCAATCGGTACGCTTGCATTGCGGAAATTAAGGGAATTCTGGTTCCTTTCCGAACTTTGTACAAGTGTACAGGTTCTCTCCCAGGCTGTCCAAAGGACACAACCCGGTCTTTGCACCGAATGGTAGCATGGTTCTCTTCTAACCAGTCCATTTAACGTCCACGTCTCTCATTCATAGGACGTTCAAACCATTGGCTCTTGATGTGCATGCTCCGAAAGAAATTTCTAGGGTTGGACAAATAAGATTCGAGAGGGTTTATCCTCCAGTTGGGGTTACTATACACAAGTCATTCTTCGTTCTCTCGGTACTAAGCCCTAGATTCAGAATGCAATCTTTGGATACAAACGAATGCGATGCACCAGTATCAAAAAGCAATATAACTGGCGAATGATCGATCAATCCCATACCTGTCAGGTTTCCCTGATCTTCTTTCCCTTTTGGTTGTTCCAGAGCATAGGCTCGTCCTTGTCGTGCTTGCTGTTGAGCTGGTTGTTGCTGCTGTGGCTGCTGCTGTTGTTGCTGAGGCACTTGCTGAATCGGCTTGGCTTGGATAGTGCGGTTACAAGTGTTTCGCGGTTGTTGCTGGCCTTGCAATGCACGCAGTTGAGTGTTGCCTTGATTGTTTTGGCTCTGGCGACACTGCGATGAATAATGTCCCAGACGTCCGCAGTTGTAGCAGTTGGCACGGTAAACAGCACATTCTCCTTGGTGGTCTCTTCCACAACGATTGCAGCGTTTGATGGCGAAGTTGCTTTGACGGCTGATCCCTTGGTTCTGAAAATTCCTTTGATTTCCGGCTTGGTTGTTGCGGAAATTTTGATTGCCTTGCCAATTTCTTTTCTGTCCGGCTGTCGAAGCCTGCGGGACATCTTTTTGCTTTTTCTTGGTTCCTGCTTCAGTTGATGGCTCTAGCTTCTTAGACAAGAGAGCTGCTCGCTGTCTATTCTTCATTGCAACTTCAATGTTCAAGGCTCGCTGCAGTGCGTCCTTGTAGTCCAATCCAGTCAGGCAAGCAATGGAAGCTTGGATGTCTGTTCGTAGTCCAGACATGAATTGGAGTGCCTTCTTCTGCTCAGTGTTCACCGCATCTGGAGCATACTTTGACAGACTGTTAAATATACGGTCGTACTCCGTCACAGACATTTCTTCTTGTACCAGGCGATGAAATTCTGCCTGTTTCTGAACTCGATACGTCAGAGGAATATACTTGGTGTAGAATTCCTCCTTGAAATTGTCCCAAGTTAGGGCACCTTCTTGCTCTGGGGTGAGCGTCTTCAGATGGGTGTCCCACCAGTGTTCAGCTTCATCAGTCAACTGGAAGGAAATGCACTGGACTTTCTCCTGGTCAGTGCAGTTGAGAGTTCTGAAAATTCGCTCCATGGATTTGATCCATGTCTCAGCTTTTGGCGGGTCCTCTGTTCCGTCTAACAGTGGAGGATTTTGTCGGGTAAAGATCTCCTCGATTCTTCTAGGTTCGACAGGAGGTACTTGTGCCTCTTCTTTGTAATAATCCCAGTCTTGCTCAGGATGCGGTCCATCACCTTGTTCTTGATGTGGTTCATTTGGATTGTCGTGTGGTTGGCCTCTTCCATGACCTCGTCCTCGGCCTCTTCCTCGGCCTCTTCCACGTCCTCGGCCTCTTACAGGGGCTTCTCTGGGCAGCATTCTACAAAGTAAATAATTGTTAAAATGGTATTCAGGACCCTAAGTACGCACGATGTGTATCGAAAAATCCTTTTCAGGATTGCGGTGAAGACAACAATGATAAATACAAATATGTTTTACATAAGACAACAATGATAAATACAAATACGAAGCTTCTAGCTTGGGAAGATCCCGCTTCGATGTCATGGGGTTGCGGTGGATCCTGGAAGGTGGCTCGCTGACGGCGGATAAGGGTAATAAATCCCTCCAGGTCAGACTCATCGGTAGGGGAGTTATCCAGGTAGTTTCCGAGATTGGTTTAAACCCATGGCTGCCACTGAGGAGGCATCAGCTCAGCTAGGCGGCGTAGTCCCTCCGTCCTAATTACTCCGTGTGGGTGAGCATCCAACCAGAACTTGTAGAAGTCTGACAGAAAACGGCTCAGGGAGTCTCCTTGGCAGATTTGGTAGCTCCTGACGTAACTGACTCGCCTCTCTCCTGAGGCGTTGCGTGGTAACGGTTTACGGTGAGTGAACTTGCGTCGGGCCATCTGCGAACAGGTAAAGTCAAAAAGTCAGGTGGTCGGTAGATAATTATAGTGGTTTGTTCAATTTAAATAGCGGAAGTAACGCAATTATTAGGTAATAATTCTAGGTTCAACTACGGCGCATAATAGTCCTATCTTAATACATGCTTGGTCTAAGTCTCTCGCGAAGGTAAACTAAAATATGCTCCCTAAAAGCATCTAAGTTCTCTAATAAGGCCTTTATAATTAAAGCATTCGTAATGCATGTGGAAAATTTTCATGAAAATGCAACAATTTATGCATTGAAAGCCTTCGATAATTAGAATGCAACTATTTATGCATTAAACTCTTCATGAGCTTTGATAAAAGAGATGCAACAATGTATGCATTAACTCTTCATGATCTTTTAAGGATGCAACAAGGCATGCATCAAAACTTTTCACTTTTCAAAAAGGAGGCTTGCGCCTTACACTTTAATGCAATAATTTATGCAAAATTCTTTTCTTGATGCGACGCTGAGTACGAGTGCAGGAGTTGGAGCTGGTAAAGAGGTTTTCAACTTATCAAATAAATTGGAGGCCTCGAAACAAGAAGGACCTCGGTTCAGAGCAAAAAGAAAATTTTCAACCTCGCTCTGATACCACTTTGTCACGCCCCGATTTGATAATATGACATAATTCAAAGAAAATGAGGCACATTGGGTACGAGACTTGCACTTGGGATATCAATCAAGTTTTAGAACTCAAGCGAATAAGATAGAAAACATCACACTTATCCCAAGTTAAGCAAAATATGAAGAAAAGGGTGCCTCCTCAAGAAGGGATCGTAGCTTCTTGAGTAAACCAAATATCAGAGTTTTTAACAAGATTGATAATAATCAAAAGTCTAACAAAAGACATTGAGTCTTAGCAGCGGAAAGTTATCAAGGAAGTATGTATATGAAGATACACACTTCCGCATCTAACTATTACAAAAGGTGAGTCTTCAGCTCCACTCCTCTGCTGCCTCGTACTCTTGCTTCATATCTTCTATTAACCTGCGCATTTTAGAAATAATGCGAGGGGCTAAGTACAATTTGTACTTTGTGAACACATGCCCAAAAACATACATATATAAGTTTGTCATGCCTTTTAATCGGGTCGCACATGGGGTTTTAAGTTTGAAATCCTCCCATGGCACCAAAACATTTTATGAATGAGCTAGCTCTTTTTCACTGTTAAACTATCTGCAATTAAGTATGTGACTGGGAGGTGGCCACCAACCACAGTCACAATGCTAGTCCATGTAGGGCGGGACCCTTTAACACGATATCATTAAATTGCACTAACCCGTGGCATCTTATTATACCAACCGGGCACGATCGTTAGAGACTCGCAGTACGCGTAGTCAACATTCACGTTCCCACGTGTAATGTTCTTCTCTAAGTGGGGTTCGCCCACAGAGAGGACAGATAGCAAACACAAACAGTAGGCAATGACAAAGCATTTAAAACAAATCATTTTATCTCATGCTTGATTTCTTTGAAAAGAAAACATCATTTTTACTTTATTTTAGCCCACAATATAGGGTAAAAGAAAGCCCAACTAAGTTGGTGTGATTGCAAGTGATTTCTCTAGTTGCCGATCCTTTCCTTGCCCTTTCCTATGACGTAAGGAATACGAGTAAATCCTCAGGAATAATAGATCATCTATAATCTAACACATCAAAATAGTTCTAGACTCTAGATCGATCTTGGACTTCTCACGTTGAGCCACCGGATAAGGATGTGAAAGAATGATCAAACAATTTGGTATGACGAACAAGATAGTAAAATGTTATTTCAATAGCTCGTGATTCAATACCGAGCGTAAACTCACAATGAAAGTCCATGGTTCAACTTAATTGAACAAATACGAGGCTTCATCAATTGACGGAACATTACTTCAAAGAGTATGATTGAAAGAATTTCATAATAAATTATGAATCATCGTACATCGCTTGAGAGTGTGAGAACTCATCAAGTTGTTTCAAGAGAAGATCAAGTTATGATTAATCGAATCGAATCAATCGAAGTTGGTTTGGATTCCAAAAAGGTTTCAAATAGGGTAGTAAAGAAAAGAACAGTTATCAATGTTGATTGGTAAAAAGAGGTGTCGAATGATATTGAAGAAAAGTCGAATCGATTGAAGAAAAAAAATCAAAATTTGGAGATTTCACCCTGTCTCGACCGAGATGGATGCATCGACCGTGATGAGATGCATTTCGACCGATATGGATATATCGACCGGGATAAGATGCATCTCGACCGATATGGATATATCGACCGAGATAGAAACGAAATCGACTGAAATGGATGGAAATCGACCGCCTCGACCGGGATGGATCCCATTTCGACCGATATGAACATATCGACCAAAATGGTCTTCATCTCAACCGAAACAGTCATCTCGACCGAGATGGAGGCTATCTCGGCCGAAACAGAGGCTAGAAATTTTCGGCGGATTTTTCATGTTTTGGCTCAAACGGTTATCTGGGCTCGTCCAATCGATTTCTAACAATACCAAATGGTTTTCTAACAAGTATAATGAGTCTAGACATGATTTAAACCATCAAAACATGTTGGAATGGAGATTTAACCACATTATTTCAATATAGGGCGAATATACCAAAAATGCTCCAAAATCAACACGACTCGATTTCTAGGTCGATATATCATTTCTAGGCTCATAATATAGCATGCTAAACATGCATACGTACTCATAAACTCAATATCAAGCCTAGATCATGACATTTATAAACTAGGGCATAAACTATAACATGTTTAAATCAACAAAATAGCTAGAGGGAGGTTCGATTTATACCTCTAGGACGTTTATAGGTCCTTGTGAGCTTGATCAACCTTTGATTTCTCTATTTATCACCTCAAAACAAAAAGGAATGGAAATCTAAGGTTGGAAATGGAAAGGAAATGAAGAGAGGGTTCCGAAAAGGTATAGCTTTACCTTGAAAACCCTTCGGCGGAGCTTCGTCGGAGCTTGCTGGAATGTCGCCGGAAATCTTCACCGGAAAAACTCTAGAGAGTTTAGTGAGAGAGAGTAAAAGTGGTGGAGTGAGAGGGGAAGTTATATTTATAGAGGGAGGTGAGGGGTAACTTTGTAATTACCGAAATTCAAAAAGGTTAAAGTGGTTGTCATTCGCTTGTCACGTCGGTCACTTTAACATCACCTCACGTCAACTCCACATCTCTTTGCGTCATTGCACGGAAGACCGTGATATTTCATCGATACACGAATATTTATCGATCGATATTATCCCGATACAAAAATATCGGTGACCCGAATAATTAATCGAGGTTAATTAAGCTCATTAATAATTAATTTCCCCTAATAAAATAAAAGGGCAAGAAGCATTGCTAGAAATAATAATTCTCCAAAATAAATTGATCGCGATACCTCAAATTAATTCGATAGCAAAATATATATACTTCGGAAATCCGATAATTACATTTAAATATTATGAGGGGTGTTACAATTTTCTCTTTCTAGGATTATCAATTACGGATTAATTACATGCAATATAAAGGAAATATTTGATCGAAGTGACATAAAAAGTATAAATCAACATTACATAACGAATGACATTGTTATCGTCAATGATTGAAATCATAAATAACAAACATCCATAGAAAGTTGATAAAATTTGTCCTGCCGATAAACCACGGCCCGCAAACAAACTCTTAAACGTACTTAGTTCATCAAAACATAAAGAAAAGAAAACTCCATGAAGCTCCGTCACAAAACATTGCCTTCATCCAGTTTGGTATCTTCTTGCCATCACTCACCAGCCTTGTCGGCACGGTCCCCTGCAAAGTACAACAACATGATCAACAAGTCAGCGCTTACAGCTCTAGAAGAGCAACAACAGACTCTAATCATGCTTGCAGTTATACATGCAAAATGGCATACCTTGTTTAGCTTTGTTGGCTTGACAATCTTTCCTCCAATCCTTTCTTACCATACCTGAAGCACCTGTCCCTATCAGTCGCCACTTTAGGCTTTTTCCTAGCCCCACCATCCTTCACAGGTGTCTTCTTGGCCCACTTCTTAATACCCTTTTTCCGCTTCATACTTTTCAATACAGCAGAGAGATTACCAGAAGTGGCCAAGGCAACCTTCTGAGGGTTCATGACTGATTCTGCTGCCATCAAGTCATTGAGTAGCTCATTAAGAGTGTACTCTTTCTTGCTCATGACAACATTCAGTCTAAAACTCTCAAAGAACTTGGGTAGAGAGTTCAGTATGATATCGACCTTAGCCTCAGCGTCGATACCTCCACCACGCACAATTAGCTCATCCATGAGGTGAGTCATGGTAACTAAGTGCTCTCTCACTGAGGTGCCATCAGTCATTTTCTTACTCACGATTTCCCTCATGAGATTGAACCTGACGGGTCTATCAGTTTCCCCATAGGTCGCCTCCAGACTCGTCATGATGTCATAGGCGTCCCTATGGTGCTGATGCTGCTGTTGTAAGACTTTCTACATAGTGGTCATCATGTAGAACTTGACTACATTATTAGATTTCTACCACTTGTTATAAAAGTCTATATCCATTTGACTGGATTCAGTAGTTGGCACTTCGTGACGAAGTACTTGCAGAAAGAACATATGTTCTTCTGCAATCAGGAGGTATTCAAGATTGCGTTTCCATTCCAGGAAGTTTGGACCAGTTAAAGTGTTTTGTGCGAGAATATTGATGGCATTAGACATAGACATATCAGAATCAATAAAGATCTTAAATAAGAACATACATGTAGAACTTCGAAAACAAATGCATTGAAAACCTTTTAATAAATCATATACAAATGTTTTCCACTAATTGCCCAAGAGTTCCCACCGCAAGCTACACTCGTACGATCTCACCCTCGACCAGAACTGTGGGTTTTAAGCCCCAATCCATTTAATTTCACTACCATGTCAGGAAGCTTTTGATACTAGAAATTAATAATTAGTGAAAACCTTAGACCAAGCCATCTCTCAAGAACAGGGATGCAATTCTTGCATTATATTCTAAGATGCTTCTAAGCTATTAACCACAAATTTAACTTCGGCCAAAAGAGACAGTTTAGCATGGCACGTAACCATACCGCACAGCCCTTAAAGCTTTTGTTATCTATAATTTAAATCAATCCTAGAATACTTGTGAAAGAGATCTACGCAAGCTACACTCGTAGACATTTACGCAAAACCCTCCCACTATTCACATGATTTAAATTGTTTGTCTAGAAATACCAACAACCGTACCCATGCACCTCTAAGAACTAGCAAGCTACACTCGTAGACGTTTACTAGAACGAGAGATACACTTACAGCATAGGACCGCTTTGTGGAGGTCTATTGATTTTAATTAAAAAATTAGCTTAGTATTTTTCTTTTAAAAGGTTTCTTATATGCGCACATATAATTTCTTTGTTATTATATTTTCCAAATTTTTGCATGTAATTAAACAAGCCCAAAAATTCCCAAAATATAATCCAACAAAAGAAATTAATCACATAAGCATGCTTGGAAAGCTGTAAATAATAAAAGCGATAAATCATGCTTTTCCTATTATCTACACATGCTTAATTGATATTGCACACAGTTAAATTCACAATAAAACCTAGCATGCTCCTATGAATTTAATTCTTAGAATTGTGGATTAATGAATTACCGTTATTCCGTAGAGTCTGATCCGATCTTTCGCGTTTGAATATCTATTTCCAATTCAACCTTGCAATACGATTTAATCTGCGGAAACAAAAATTAGACATCTAATTTCTAAATAAAATCGAAAATAAAAGAGAAGAAGAGAGAAATCTGTTCTCTAGATTAGATCTTCAGGGTTGTGTCCCAATGCTGCTCAGATCTCCTACTGGTGAGGATTCCACAGATCTGTGTTGTAGGCCAGAGCAGAAAAATCCTTCTCCTCCCCACTACAGGTGCCGCCCACCTCTCTCTCTACTCTAGGGTTTTGACTGATTTGAATGATCACACAAGTGGCTAGGGTTTCCAAGAGAGAGTGGTCTATTTATAGACCCAGGGTTTTATCCCTAATGGGCTACTGGGCCTTTTTTTCAGCATATTTAATTGGGCCAGTCCTGGGACCTAATGCAAATAATAAAGTGGGCCTATAATTAATTAACTCCCATGTCCATATCCCAGGACACAATTAATTAATTAATATTAATTCTTTTTCACCACAGAATTAATACTGACCTACCCCTTTATTAACACGTTATGAGAACGAGCTGCATTAATTGAGAATCCCCATATTTAAGGTTACCGGACATTCATTAATTAATCGGAGCCTTTGACAAGCTCTAACTACAATTAATTAATATCTTATAATTCCTGAGTAGTACCACTCAATCCTTATCACTCGTGCCTGAACTTAATCAGCGTGCAGAACTTTGGCACGATGAATGTCATTGAGCTCCTCAGGGAATGTCCCCATCCTATTACTCGGATATGGTTACCTAAACCCAGTCTCAGGCGGTACTACACGAACTGCTGTTACCCAAGATGCAGATATACGAGCACGTTACTCAGGCTCTCCACCATGGCAAGTCAAAGCAACAGTCAACCCGTGCAAACCCCTGAACCTTTGTTAGGGTTTGGACTCAATCAGTATCAAGATCTTGTATTTTCTGATGTCAGACAGACGAATACATCTCATTGCGGTCCATCTATACGCCACCCCTGCGTACCAGCATGTCAAGTAACCAAGACAGACTACTTATTCCGACAATGCCACAGCCATCCGGACAGACGTATCCTCATATGCTGTCTCGGCTGTGATTAGGTCTATGTCTCACTAGGTCAAGTGATCATACTGTCTTCTGCGATCTACAACACGCCGTATAATCGTCCCTATCGGTGAGATAAGAGGATACCATTGTTACATACATGTAAGATTGTTAACAGATAGGAGAAATAAACCGTCGTATACTCATTATAATAAATGCTTTCAGTATACAAAACCCATCATGCATCCCGTAGGATGTCCCGCTTTATGGGAGCTAGGCTCTCATGTGTAGCGCTTTGTGCGTCCTCGTGGGGAACTCATGCATGGGGTTCTGTAGTTTAAATGATTTTCCTTATATATCCCAAGGTCCTTTGAGAGGGGTGGACCCTGGGTTGAATTTAAATTTGGGGCTTGCGCCTTATCGGGTCGCACGGGTTGGATCCTGCTAATTGGGTCATGACTTTGAAAATCGTGCACGGGAGTTGCAGCCGATTTTGTCGCTTAGTGGTGGCATAACCGTAATTACATGGAAGTTGAGGGTCGGTTTAGTAAGATATTTGGGGAGGCAAACCGTCGCCTGCAGAAAGAATGTCAAATCACGCTTGTTTTACATCATTTGATCGAGCTCTTCACTTTCTCTCCTAGGCGAATTTCTCCGGTGATAACGATCTTTCCCCCGTGTTCGGTTTCTTGGTTTAAGGTTAGCAACCCTTAATTCCCTCCGATCATCTTAAGTTACTCCTTTTTGGCGCTTGCTCGTGTGCTTGTGTTGGTAGTAGGGCATTTGAGTAGAATTTTGGGGGTTTTAGGTTTACTTCCTTCAATATCGTCCCAATCTGACTTGCAAAATAGGGGTAATAGTTCTCCCCCGTGCTTTTCGGGTCTCCATCTTTTGATCCCTCCTCCTCGGAAGAGGTGGGCTCTCTTTCCTTGGGTAGGAGTCTTCCTAAAACCGAACGGGGTGGTGATGAGGGTTCCCCTTCCAAACGTCCCATTGTTGATGTGTCTTCGTCATCCGGCGGGGAACCGCCGGTTCAATCTGCCATGTCCAGAACCCAGAAGGGAGTGACAGCCAAAAGGGATCAGGTCAGGGACGTTGTTTCTTCGGTGTCCGTGGGCTAGTTGGTAGAGGCGCTGGAATAGGCAGCTAGGGTTCCTCCTGTGTATAGGGTTCCATCGATAGAGAAGCAGTGTTTTGATCCACCGCCAGGTTTTGTAGCTTTCTATTTGCCCATCTTGTAGAAGGGGATCGACCTCCCACTCCACCCTTTTTCTGTAATGTGTTGAATTCGTATGGTCTATTCCCTTTTAACTTGTCGCCGGTGAGCTGGTGCCACATGCTGGGCACGTTCCTGGTTTTCATGGATCAGGGACTTGGCTTGCCTTCTATTCGCGAGTGGCATTACCTTTATTGCCATAACCCGTATCGCCCGGGGTATTACTATGCTACAAGGTGGACGGGGGACAGGCCCCCATTGGTAACCGGTGCCCCTGACAACTACTCAAGGTGGTGGAGTAGATGGTTCTTCTTGGAGATAGACGCGAAGGACCATGAGTTTGTCCTAGTCGAACATGATTTCTTAAGTTGGTTCTTGTTTCTTAGGCTGCCTTATGATTTGTTTGAGGTTTCATGGGTGTTAACGTGCTGCGGTTGTTTTGCAGGTTTGAAGCGAATAGAGATCACGCAGGCGGAGCTAAGAAGAGTTAACAAGGCATACGTTGCTGAAGTAACTTCGTGGAAGGAATTAAGGGCAGAAAGGAGCATCTCGGCAGATAGCATCAAGTATGTAGACAGTAGGGTGGAGGATCTTCCAGCAAAAATGAGAGGGACCAAGTCAACAAGAGAAGCTCTTGCGGAGGCTCTAAAATTGAAGGAGAGGACCAAAGGAGACGCCGGTCAATCAGAGAGGAAGCGCCCTTCCTCGGGCAGGCGTGCCAACTCTCCTCCGCCTAAGAGGATGACGATGGAGCAAGAGGAGCGGCAGTCATTTGCCCAAAGTCAGGAGGAATCTTGGAGGGGCAGTGATAGGAGGGAGGATCGGGTGGTGATCCCGGTGGAGGATGATTGGGACCAGCACATGGAAAGGAGGCGGAGAGCCAAAGAAAGTGCGTACGAGGAGTCTCATGACCGGGAGGTCGACAAGTCCAGGGTTCAACCTCCTCCTCCTCCTTTCCAGGGTCGTGCTGCGGACGTGGAGGCCTTTGTGTCGCGAGCTTTGGATGCTGCTGTCCGGCTTGGCGGCTCCCCCAGATATCTTGCTTAGTCAGGCCTTCCAGAGGGTGACCAGCAGACATCTTGCTTGTGTGCTCGCGCAGGGCGTGATGGAGCTGATAGAGTTCCGCATGGAGGTGGCCCTCCATGTTGATGACCAAGCGAGGGAGCTCATGAGGGCTAGATCCGAGGGTCCCAAGGTCCGCGAACTGATGGAAAAGGTGCAAAAGCTGGAGAGGGAGCTGGTGAGTTTCCTGGAGGAGCTGCGACGATGCTAGTTGGAGCTGGATAAGATGAAGAAAGGGTCGGCTGAGGTGAAGAAGGAGTTCGCCTGTAACGCCCCCAACTGACATTCCCAACTTTGGGGTGCGCTATAGTCGTGGTCAATGATTTTCAAACATTTTCATAATTTAAAATCAGCGGAAGACTTGTGATAAATGAGAAGAGCATTTAAAATAACATTCGAACATGTTTCGTAAACATTAAAAGATAACAGAAAAGGGTGTTAAACATTTGTTTTCATAGAGTATTCAAAATACGGGAAGGAAAAGGTTTCAGAGCGTGGAGCAACAGTGTGTGCAGCATAGTGGAGATATGCATATGAGGATGCATATCTCAGGATCTTTCAAAATCTGCACAAATCCTCCTTCGCCTGTTTACACCCCGCCCTTCCATCCTCGCTGTTCAACCTGCGCATTTTAGAAATAATACGAGGGGCTGAGTACAAATGTACCCCGTGGAAACATGCCCAAAAATATAGTTTAAATAGGAATGCTATGCAACTCACACAGATAAACACGGGGTTTTGTTGAAACAAACCATGATATCTAAATCATTTTATTTCGCACGTGCTATCTAACATGTTATTATATATGTTTATCGTTGTGTAACTGGAAGCTGGCCCACTTCCAAGTTACAATGAACAGTTGGGAATGGACGAACCACTCTACCCACTGTCATCAATTAGTGCACTAGTCTCAGTATAATACCTTGAGACCCGATCGATTTATGAATACCAACTCCTTTCCTCAATCCAACAAATCTCGTAAAACACACTGCCTTAAATCACAATCTGTAAAGCACCCTGCCTTAATTTATAATCTGTAAAGCACCCTACCTTACTATTAATGAGTCTTAGCACAGTAAAATCTTGGATATGTACTCATTAATTAAATTTTCTGACGATAACAATCGACAGAGGAACATATGCAATAGCACAAAACATTTTTTATAGCAATCGATTAAAACAAATAATTTTCACACATTTTGAAAACGGAGCAAGAAGCTCGAAAGCATTTATTTTTACTGAAAATAGTTCCCACCTGTGTTATGCTTACGGATATAAAAGACGGTCTTGTTATTCATGCAGATTGAGTTGTATTCCCTTTAACTTTAAATCCCCTTCAAAATAATCACAATATATACAACTAATTAGGATGAATAGTTTAAGTATTTCTATCAATCCTACTGATAATACTCGACAAAATCAGGACCTATGACTAGAGATGGCCACGGGCCGGTTCCGGTTCGGTGGTTCCAAAAAAATGGAACCTGAATCGGCCCGTCTAGAGAAGGTTACGGTTCCGAATCGGCAGTTCAGCCTAATTTTTTTTTAATTGTTAATATTTTTCTTTAGTTTGTTTGTATTTTTTTTTTTTTGGTTTGTACACAAATTAAATAAACACAAAAATATAGAAAGAATATTATAAATTAAGATTACAATTACAATAATGAATGGATAATTACAATGTTTTTGAACTACACAAAATATACAAATTACAAGATTAAAGAGCTAATATTATTACAATAATTGAAAATTAGAACTATAAAATAATTTGAAATTTTTTTAAAAAAAAATTCGATAATAAGGGGGGAGGGGAGGGGTTAATTGAAAAGGGCTTGCACTTAATTTTTTACCTTAAAATTAAGTTGCCTACGTATCCCTTAATTTTCATTAGGGGAATCAAAGTCCACGTAGTTCTCTTACCTTACTTACCTTTAATCGGAGTCGAAATCCGCATCACCTAGGCAATCGGAAGCATTCGTACTTGCCGCGCTTGCTTCGGAGTTGTAAGCGTCCTCGTCGTCGAATATGTGCCTCCATTCCGGTTGTTGCTCTCGATCTTCAGCATTTCTCCAATCTTTAAGTATAACTTGTGCTTCCCAATTGGCCGGTGTCAAGTTAGACCTTCTTTCATCCAATATATAGCCACCCGAGCTAAAAGCTTGTTCCATGGCAACCGTTGATGCGGGGACGGCTAAGAACTCCTTCACCATCGTACTTAGGATTGGGTATTGTTGTTGACGCCTTGACCACCATAGTAGAATATCAACCTCGGGTGGAGAGTTGTCATCCTCATCTTCTAGAACCTGCATGCAATCACCAACATACATTTCCAACAAATAAACATCTAGTTCGCTTTGTTGCGAACTAGAGGGACGGTTTTGAAACATAATATTATAGATTCTAGCTAACAAGGGGTTAGCACTAGTTTGGCCGGAAGTAGTTTTCCTAGAGGTAGATCTAATTTGAACTAAGTGGCTATATGTGATACAAAATGAATCGTAAGTTTCACGTAATGTTGAAGTAAGTTGGGTTTTAACTACATCGGCAGAGGGGAGGTTCAAATGTTCTAAAGGAATAATTTTGTCGGGCCCTATAAATGCTAAGGTTGATAAAGCGGTATAATATGTATCAATAAAAGAAAAAACACCTTCTAATTTAATACTAGGATCAAATACCTTAGCAATTAAAAAAACGGAGGGAATCTCCCTAAAATATTTCAACCATTTTATTACCATATCAAATATTACATGCCGTAATTCGGGAATGGCACTACATTGACTAAATTGACAAGCAATATAACAACAATGATATAAAACTTTAGAACTAGTGGGATAATAGACACCGGATAAAACTTTAGTTGCGTTAGAAAAAGATTTTAACAATTCATGCAAATATGAACATGCATCCCAATGAGATAAATGCAAGTTGACACCATAATCATCACTTCTAAAAAATTGTACTAATAATTCTTTATATTTTTTATGAGATAAAATTTTTTGCGTGGACTCCATGACTAGTACAAAAAGAAGCCCATATTTTTGCAATTTTTTTATGACCATGCAATTGTAAAACTGCACTTCTAATAGGTTGGATGGAATGACTATAAATTTTCATTTCATCTTAAATCGCTAAATTAAGAATATGAGTAATACAACGACAATGAAAAAACTTACCTCCAAGAACAGGATTGCACTCCAAAATAAGCTCCCTTATTGATGCGGTGTTGTTGCTTGCATTATCAAAACCAATAGAAAATATTTTGTCTTTTATTTTATATTGGTGAGCTATTTTTATTAATAAAGCCGCTATATTTGATGTCGTATGAGGATCATTAAATTTTCGGTATGCAATTATTCTTTTATTTAGATTCCAAGCGGAATCTATCCAATGAATGGTTACACCCAAATAATGATTAACGGATCTAACATCATCCCAAATATCGGAGCAAATAGAAACTCTATGATCTAATTTTTTAAATTGGTCGCTTAAAGTCAATCTATATTTTCTAACTCTATTTCTTATTCCGCGCCATAGTAGTGCGTGGAATTATTTTTTTTTTTGACAAGGTTGCAATGGATGTATATATCTTTCAAATGATGCTTTATCCATTAATTGATAAGCTAAACTCTCTACACAAACCCAAGAAGATAATGAATCCCTACATTCTACCGGATAATATTTATAAAGAGGGGAAGAGGAAGACGTACCTTGGGAAGTAGCAAATGTACCTTGGTTTATTTGCGTTTGACCCTTAGACATGCCTATCTCAAGGGGATGCTTCACATTCATGTGTCGTTGATATGTTCCATATCCACCACCGGCGGCATATTTGTATCTCTTAGGGCAATAATTGCAATATAGATCAAATTGTTCGGGAGCACCTATAATTATATATTTTTCTAGTTAGATATCATAATTAAAATTAAATTTAAATTAAGTATAAGAATTTGAAATATAAATAAAAACAACATGTACCTTTCTTTTGCTCCTTCGCACGAACTTTTCGGTAGTGCTTCGTGGAAAGATCAGATTTCAAAGCTTTTGGGCTTAAATTGGACTCGAAGGTATCTTCTTCATTTACCTCGGGGGGGGGGGGGGGGAACACCTTCGTTGCCTTCATCTTCCAATGCCTCACGAAATCGCATTTCATGTTCTTGCAATTGTCGTGCATACTCCTTATCGGCACGTACTTGAGTTTCACGAAGATCCTCATCATCACTCAATGAGAGAGTGATGTTATCATCATAGTGAGATTGAGGAGATCTTTCGATATGAAGATTACTCCCACCACGGCAACGTTGATGAGGTGTACCTCGAGTAGTTGTCTCTTTAGACTTGCCTTTGGCCTTGGCCCTCTCGTCGACACCACCAACACCACGACTTGAAGACATATTTGAAATTTGAGAGATTGGAATGGAAATGTGAAAGAGAAATTGCAAAAATAACTTCAAAAGAAGAGTAATTGAGAGAGAAATTGAATAATTGAAACAAGAATATGACAATGATTGCACTAATTGAGAATAGAATGAGAGATTTGAGATTGAGGTGTGAAAAATGTTGAAGGAAAGAGGGGTATTTATAGAAAAAAAATGGAGTTAAAAAATTCATCCGAACCGCCGGTTCGGGCACATGTGTCGCATTCTCATTCGCCTATTTTTAATTTTTTTTAAAAAGTAGCCCTTGGAATTGGCCGGTTCGGAACCTGAACCGACGGTTCCAACGGTCATATTTTTAAAAATTCTAGTCGTTAGTCCGGTTCGGACAGTTCTGAACCGGAACTGCAGGTTCACAACGGTAACAATTTTCAAATTATTTTAACCGCCGGTTCAACAGTTCCGAACCAAAACCGCCGGTTCAGAACCTTATTTAATTTTTTTTAAAATTTAAAAATGGGACGGTTCGATGGTTCAGAACCGCCGGTTTCGGTTCCAGTTAAAAGCTTGAACCTGAACCAGCCAGTCGAAAAATGGTTCCGGTTCCGAACCATTTTCGATGGTTCCGGTTCGAAACCGTGAACTGCCGGGCCGGTTCAGGTGTGGTTCCGGCGGTTCAGGTTCGGAATGGCCTTCTCTACCTATGACTAACATCTAACTGACAACTGTCAAACCAATTAACTTGCTTTCACTTCACAAGGTCAACCTTCATTTCAATTGATCCATATTTGGAAAATTCAAACACCTAGTCATGCTTTGGAATTTACTTTAATCAAATAAATCAACTTTCAACATTTCATCTCATAAACTAACATCTAAACATGCTCATAACATACTTCTCAAATCCTGTATTAATCTTGGACATCAAACATAACTCGAATATGATCAAATAGGATAAAGAAAACATAAAATCCCCCCTCTGAACTGCTGTGTCGACCGACACAGATGCATGTCGGTCGACACAGCCATGTCGATTGATATGCACGTCGACACCTCCCCAGCTTGACACAACCAACACGCTCGATGCACACACGGGTCGACGGACTTGACGTCGATCGACACAGGGCTGTGTCGGTCGACATGAGTTGTCTTCTCCAACCCTTCGCGGCTGGAGCCCTGAAACTAGACTATTCTCGCGATTTACACACAACCAAGCCCAAACAATCATCCTAGCATGCTCCTAGATCAATACGACACGGAAACATGCTCCAAACATTCGAAACATTGCAAAAACTAGCCGGAACCAAAATGAAAATGCAGCAGCAGTTCGGTGGTTTTCCGGTGTTCAATCTCTAGTTTCTCAACACTCACGAACTCCCTACGATTCAAGGATCACGAATATATAAGATACGGATCGAGATATTCCCATTTCATACAAGTTTCAAACCGATATCGAAAAATTATCGAAACCGACGGAGTTACCTGCTCAAGCTCGTATCTTCCTCAATACTCAACGACACGGAGCGTGCCTCAGCTCTTTAGAATCCTCGCATGACGTACTTTTGAATGGTAGTGGTAGCTCGGCCGGGAAGGACGACAATTGACCGAAAAATGAAGAAACAGAAGCGGTGACGATGGTGGTGTGATACGGCGGTGGTGGTGTGCGGGCGTGTGTTGGGAAAAAGAAAGGAAATTTGGAAGCGAAATGAATTATTTACACAAGATTTGTTTTTGATATTCCACTCCAATAATAACTCCACCGCCTCAACAAGCACCGCCCTCCAATTCCAATTAAATCACACCAATTCATTTTCCAACGTGTATGTTTCTTCACATTGAAGTAATCTCCCCCACCACCTCAAATCGTGTATAATTTCCTCCAATAACTCATCTTCTTGGTTTATAATTTGAATTTCATTTTCTTAATTAAACATGCAATTATACGGAAATATTCCATTTAATAAACCCGTCTCGTTCATTTTATTTTTTGAATTTTCGGAGACATAAATATCGTCCAATTTCTCAAAATTCAATAATTAATTAAACACCACTCGGGTCTCAAAAAAATATACCGATCGTTTTGTATTCTTCCATATTTTAATTCCAAGCATCCCCTAGCTCGGTTTAAGACATGGACCTCCCGAGTGCAAGTTACAAATTTAAATGCGATATTATTATTCTCAAATAATAATTCGCTGCACTCGATTTTCCTTTGGAAATTGTGACTACACGGTCACTAAGGTGTTCTCGAAATAAATTCATTGATATATTATAAATAATAATTTGACCGTCGTGTCTCAACGGGTGTTTAATTTCGTCACAAAAGCAAATAAATAAATAATTTGAAAAATTAAATATTCTTTTATTTAATTTAGTTAAGCATAAATTAGCTTAATTAAAGTCGGGATATTACATCGCTCTTACTGCGGCTGAGGTCGACTCTCTTCGAGAAGAAATATGCACGTTGACAGCTCAACTGGGGTCGACGCGAGAGGAGCTCCAAGCCCAGGACATCAATTTCAGACAGGAGCTGGGCGATCTAGACGATGAGATCGCCAGGCTAAAACGAGGAGAAGGCATGGACTACTCCACCATTGTCATGTCCGAGCACTTCAGTGATACCTATGAGGTAAGGGCGTGATGGCTTCTTTTTTCCCTTTGTGCCTGCTTTGAAAATTTTTGGTTCTTTCTGCAGATGATGGTGGGACAAGCGATGGGCGAGGTCCGTGGCCGTATTGCTCTCAAGTTTCCTGATCTGAATCTGGGCTTCCTGGACGAGCCAAAGGAGGAGGTCGAGCGCAAGGAGCCGTCCCTTGAACCAGAGAAGAATGACCAAGAGGGTCGCAAGCCTGCCTCCACCGAAGAGATTCCTCACCAGGCTTCCAATGTTGACCATCTGCAAGGTGGGGACCAGCCCGGTCAGCAGCTCGACACCTCCAAGCCCTCCAAGTCTGCCACCACTTGATCCTGCCTCCGTCTGCTTGCTTAAAAACTTTTAATTTCTGTTGAACTTTTTTTAAATTTCTGCATTCCGTACTATTTATTTTGCTTGGCACTTCACGAATAGTTTGCTTCATATGAATCGCAGCCACCTTCCCCCTTAGGCGATTAAGGGTGCTCTTTTTTATGTGCCAGCGTTGGTTATTTCCATGCATGTTTGGTGGCACATTTATTTCGTTCTTCCTGTCATAAACTGTGGGAGCAAAACAGGGGAGGGTCTTGAGTGTGGGCGATGTTCTTGGCATCGCCCCTCCGACGCTCAAGTTAGTATTTCGTATCAAGAGGAAAATACTAATTATTAATTAATGTACAAGTTAAAAGAATAGAGTGAGAGAGAAAAGCGTATCTGGAGGGTCCTTTGTAAAGGGCCCAAGAACGATTTTATTGGTAGTATCGCTTTAAGTGTTTGATGTTCCAACGGTTGCACACGGGTCTCCCATTAAGATCGGCAAGGCTATAAGCCACTTATCCTGAGATCGCGTCTATCGTGTACGGCCCTTCCCACTGAGGGGGGGGGGGGAGCTTTCCTGCCTTGTCCTCCTTGGTGTTTTGGACTTTCCTTAGCATGAGGTCGCCTTCTTGGAAGGTCCGCAATCTTAGCCTTTTGTTGAAAATTTCTCAACTTGTTGTCATCTTCGCGCCATTCGAGCCTAGGCTTCAATCCTTGTCTCGTCAATCAGCTCACGGCCTACCATGAGGTCGTGATTGTTGTCTTCCAGTTGACAAAATTTAACCCTTGGGCTCGGCACCTGGGTCTCTTTGGGTATCACGACCTCTTCTCCGTTGGCCAGGGAGAACAGGGTGGCCCCGATTGCTGTTCGTAGGGTCGTCCAGTAGGACCATAGGACCCCTGGTAGCTCTTCTACCCATCGGGACTTGTGATCTTCCAACTTATTTTTCAAAGTGTTAATGAGTGTCTTGTTCGTTGATTCGGCCAAACCATTGGCCTCGGGGCACCTCGGTGTTGAGAATACGAGCTTAATTTTGATTTTCTCGCATAAGGCTTTGACCTTGCTACTCGTGAAATGTGCTCTATTATCTGTCTGTATTTCTTTTGGGACCCCAAACCGGCACATGATATGCGTCCAGAGGAACTTAATTACCTCTAATTCTCCTATGTTTCTTAGTGCCTCGGCCTCCACCCATTTTGTGAAGTAGTCAGTAGCTATGAGCATGTATTCTTTCAGAGCCGACCCTTTGGGTAGCTTGCCCACGATGTCCATTCCCCATGACATGAAGGGCCAAGGAGCAATTCTTGCATGCAAGGGTTCGGCACTTATGTGAGATGTGGCTTCAAACCTCTGACACCGATCGCATTTTTTGGCAAACTCCCTTGCGTCGTGACGCAGGGTTGGCCAGTAGAATCCTGCTGATATTACTTTATGCGCCAGGGATTGACCCCCGGAGTGGTTACCACAATCGCCCTCGTGTACTTTGTATAGTGTTTGAGTCACCTCGGGCTCATTGATGCACTTAAGCAGGGGTCCTTCCAGGGACCTTCGGTACAGGGTGTCGTTCAGTATCGTGTATCGAGCGGCTTGTTGCTCAAGTTGTATAACTTCATTTCTGTCGGCGGATTTGGTTCCATTCAAGAGGAACGTCATTATGGGGGTCATCGATGAAGGTTTATGGTTTGTGCTTATAGGTGCGATTTCTGCTTTGTTGGTGGCGATTGGATGTTCAACCCATGTGATCGGGTTTGGTTTCTAGACCAGGGTCATGATTTTTGTGGCTAGGCCGGCCAGGCTACGCAGTAGCCCCGCTACAGTACTCGACTCCAGGTTCTTCTTGTACCTCGACCTGCTCCAGTGCTTTGCGCACCTACTTCTCTTGATTAATAAACGGTTAATTACCTTGTTTATTTGCTGTCAACAATTTATCTATATTTTTATACTTGTTATTTTCACATCGTTTCCTGTCATTTCTCCTCAGTTCCTTAGGTCCCGTACCAGTACGAAATCGAACCTCAACATTTGGTGCCCACCATGGGCCCTAGGAACTATAACCTTCGTTTTGCAGGAAAATGGTTGGAAATAAATCTCCGAACGAGAAAACAAGGCTCCACAGTCACAATACACAATCCAACATAGCAAGTACCACATCCCAACCTTCCCACCACCACGCCCTTCGTCTTTAGCGGACCCGGCGGTCATACAAATGATGGAACAACTGAAAGCCAGTCATGAGGAGATAGCTGTAGCGAACAAGCAATTGGAGACCTCGCTGAAAACTAATCAGATCCTCCACGAAGAGAATCAACGCCTGCAGGAGCGGCTACCACTTCCACTTCCTCGACTAGAAATCTTTGCACCTAGCAGCTTGGAGCAGAGACCACCAATCCACCTAAGAGACCTCAATGAGGATATCGAGCAAGGCATAGAGGAGATGCTGCGCGCACCCGCAGGAGGTGCCCTCGATGTGCACGGTCGAGGGAAAGACCGAGGACCAGGGTTGATCCTAGCATCGATGCAGTGACAAAGATGATAACCAATGCTCTCCGCACCTTGGAGAACAAGCTCGAGTAGAAGATGGAGTACTACAACTCACTGCTGGCTCGAGTCCCCGACATGCCTGCTCCAGAGAGGATCATACCTAGAGATAGTTTTTCCAAGTCACCTTTCTCCCTGGAGATTGCGGAGATGGAAATGCCAGGGAAGTTTACACAACCAAGCTTTATCCTGTACGATGGGACCACCGATCCGGACAACCACATAGCACTCTATAAGCAAAAGATGTTCGCTACCTCCATACCAACCGCACTCCGCGAGGCATGCATGTGCAGGAACTTTGGCTCAAGTCTCACCGGACCAGCTCTTTAATGGTTTGTGAACCTTCCAAGTGGGAGAATAAGATCCTTCGCTGAGTTGCACCAACTATTTTGGATGCAGTACTTGAGCAGCAAACAACTCAACAAACACCCAGGCGACCTCTAATCTGTGGTGCAAGGCCCACGTGAAATTTTGCGCTCGTACCTATCAAGATTCAAAAAAGAGCTCATCGCGGTACCTGACTGTCCCGAGGATACAGCCCTTTGAGCCTTCAAGAAGGGGCTAGATGTCGACTCGCACCTTTACATGGAGTTGTCAATTTACCCATGCAACAACTTGGATGATGCTATTAGTAAGGCCTGGAGATTCATCAAATGGGAGGAAGATAAACCTTACAGAAGATCCCGCCGATCTCTCCTCGAAGAAACCTCTCGAAGAGATGATATGATACGATCCTCGCCAGGAAGGTTTAGATCGCAGCCCAGGAACTCGAACGAATGGACTCAGACACGACGCGGAAGCAACTAAGGTTGATAACAGGGGAAGATCCAACAACTTTGGATTTGAAAACCTTCAAGTACCGTAGTCCAGATTGAAATCTCCTACGACCCAAAAAGCGAATTGATCCAACAACGAAGGATATAGTCGAAGACAACACCAACGGATATGACTGTCCGATTGATTAGTCAATATTGAATTTCAATGTATTCCACAGAAATTCAAGAGCTTTCATATAATTGGAGAATAAAACTCACGAATATTATTAAACTAAAAACTGAATTATTTGTTCCATAACAAGGCCTATATATAGGCAAACTCAAATCCTAATGCAATAAGGAAATCAAATCCTAATTTCATAAGGAAATCAAATCATAATCTAATAAGGAAATCAAATTCTAATAAATTAAGGAAATAAAATATATCTAAAAGATTTAATCCAACATTACTTAAATAACTAACTACCAAATCTTATCAAGATAAATCAAATATTAAATCATATCTTCAATAAATATTCTTGAAATATCTTGATAAATCTTGCCAATTAGATCTCCATCATGATAGGAGCGAAGATGACTAGGTTATGGTTGCAAAATATATGTGATTGCACGTATTTGTATGAGTCGAATCAATTTCGTTCCAGATACGCTGTTCTATTATACATTTTTTTTGTCATTCACTAATTCATACCTTGATCCGTACATTGTTACTGACTTGAGGGTCGAAGGGGCTTCACGCTTCGTGAATTGTGATAGCAGGAAGCTCATACGTAAGCAGGTAAAATACAAAAATTAAGCCATCACCGGACAGGAGCTGCAACAAAGAAAGGACCTCCTAATTTCCAAATCAAGGGCTCCTCTTCAACGTGTGCACCTCTTCAATGTGCGCACCTGTCTGTGGCTCCTCAGAATTCTCAGAAGACTGGGGCTCCTCGACCATCTCAACTTACTAGGGCTGTTCACATCCTGACTGTCCCGACAAGAATCTTGGTTTTAGTTGCTACTATCACTTGCTCGACTATCAGCTGCAAGAAGGTACGAGAGTCGATCATCAAAAGATAGTAAGAGTAAGCCGATGGAGAAAAAAAGAATAAAGAATACATCGAAGGTGTCCTTGAAGTCCTAGTGGAGCACAGCCTCCTCATGGTCGAGCCATTTCCCGATCTTCATCCTCTGGACCTACTTCAACAAATGACCAGCTCCCAGAAAAAAGGAGCTATGAAAAAAGACTAGCTCCTAAAAGCGATGAGCTCAGAAAAATAACCAACTCCCGAAAGAGAGGAGCTTGGAAAAATAATTAACTCCCAAAAGTGAGGAGTTTATAAAATAACCAACTCCCGAAAGCGAGGAGCTTGGAAAAATAATCAACTCCCGAAAGCGAGGAGTTTATAACATAACCACCTCCCGAAAGCGAGGAGTTTGGAAAAATGACCAGTTCCCGAAAGCGAGGAGCCTGAAAAAATGACTCTATGGAGTACCGAAGTGCTAACTAATGGAGCAAAGACTCCAACCGGTGACCGTCCTATGAGACGTTCACCGATGAATGTCGTGTTACCGGACCCACGACTATGCTCACGAGCCGTCCTTTTTGGGGGCGTCCGAAGCCTACCCTCATCAGATTCCCACACAGACCTCTGGCAAAGACCACTAGGATCCTTCGGGACTTATGACTAAACACAATGCGATCTCCTTCAACAGGAACTCGAAGCCTAGCACTTCAAATATAATTGCGCTCTCGAGTTATCCTTTAGTGGGTAGCCGAAGCCTATATACGTGAAGTTCTTATGCGGACACCTGGCATAGACCATGTAGATCCATCGGGACTCACACCACTTAATCTATGAGTTTCATAAACGAGCTCTACGAAGCTAACTTAGCATTTTACGACAACTTTGTGGTCTACTGCAGGTACACCTCCAAGCCCAAGGGGCTATTGTTGGGGTCGTGGCCTAAGCGGACCTACCCCGACCCAATTTGAACGAGTCAACACCTGGTTCCTAGTCTAGGTGTAGGGTGCGAAGCTGAGAGTACCTCGGAGCTGCATAAGTGCAACTTACAGATGAAGCTTACAAGGTGCGTCCAGCATACGCAGCAAGGTTTTCAGAAAATGCGGCTAAAGCCAGCTAGTCACAAAGGGGAGCCATGCACCTCAGCACCTCACTAGGGACCGCAACTCACGCACCTACCTTAAACAGGTCATCCAGGGAGGTGCGGCTGACAGGGCAGGATGTGGCTGATGCCAGCAAGTCGCAAAATGAGGGTTGCGCTCCTCAGAACAGTACCTCGTGCACCTTGCACGACCCAGTAGGTGCGCAAAGGAGACCCTGAACGGACCAGCTTGAAGATAAGACTTGGCAGTTCCTGATAAGGAGTGGGCGGTTGCACCAGACCCCTATCTTCACGGAAGCAGCTCTAACTACCCCTAAAATTTTGGGAAATGTAGTTGTTAGGGTTTAGAACATTAGGGAACTTGTATATGGCCCCCCTATGGTCTATAAATAGGGGGAACCTCATCATTTTCGATTATTATTCATTTTTACACACATCAACGCTCATTTGCTTAGCTGAAACCCTGCTTTAGTAGCTGCACAACCTATTCCAGCATCTGCTACAGAAACCTGCTATTGTACCCTGTTACAGTACTTTGTTACAGTACTCAGCTCCAGCTTCTTCTTGTACCTCGACCTGCTCCAGTGCTTTGTGCACCTAATTTTCTTGATTAATAAACGGTCAATTATCTTGTTTATTTGCTTTCAAAAATTTATCTATATTTTTATACTTGTTATTTTCGCATCGTTTCCTGTTATTTCTCCTCCGTTCCTTGGGCCCCGTGCCCGTACAAAATCGAACCTCAGCACTACGTATTTGAGGTTGTATTCTTGGAAGGCCTATTTCAGCTGCTTCATTTCCTCGTGGTAGCATAGTAACCGGAGTTCTTTGACCTGAAACTCTCCGTTGGTTTGGTTGACCACCAGTTGAGAATGTCTTAGGACCTCCAACTTCCTAGCACAGAAGAGCAAGGTAAACATAGTTTAAACCTCAAATTCTTTCTCTTTTAATTCCTTTCAATTTTACACATTCCTTTTTCTTCAGCCCGTTTAAGAATTTTTCACACAGATTGCAGTAAGTTTTTTGTTTACCATTTTTGATTACACTTTGTTTCGATCTGTTCAATGCAGAGGCTATAGTCTCAATTTAAGATATACAATTTTGTGGTGTTTCTTTTCTCTAAAAAACTTGACCTAATTATTGTCTGTATTCTAATACTGGATTATTCCTCTTGCTTTGCCCTAATTAACGAGTAGTTCCAATTCTTTTTTTCAACTTATAAATATATATATGTAAAGATATGTGGTTTTTGAACCAAAAGAGGGAGAAAGTGATCAAGAAATGGGGAGAGGGAAGATTGAGGTGAAGAGGATTGAGAACACCACAAGAAGACAAGTCACTTTTTCGAAATGGCGTTCGGGTTTGATAAAGAAGACTCACGAGCTTTCAGTGCTTTGTGATGCTCAAATTGGCCTCATTATCTTCTCCACCAAGGGCAAGCTCACTGAATACTGCACCCCTCCACTCAGGTTTATTTCTAGAGAGAGAGAGAGAGTGGGACATCATTAGGGTTAGCTCTAGACTTTGTTCTTGATGTGGTTTTTTTTTCTTTTTTAAATCGTTGGATCTGATTGTTCATACAGAAGTAATGATTCTCTTTCTTGACCAGCCTCACTCTCATTGACTCTCTTAATTAATAACTATTTATTTCTTTTTTCTTGATGTTGGCAGCATGAACAAGATCATAGACAGGTATGTGAAGGCGTCAGGGATCAAAATCCCACAAAACGAGGCCGGATCATCAGCTGCATACGATGTAAGCTTTTGAAATTTCCTCTCTCTCTCTCTCTCTTGATTAATGTTGTGTATACTATTAATTTTCTTTTTTTCTCTTTTCTCACTTTTTTTTTTCTTTTTTTTTCCACGAATTTTTTCTCTCTCTTTTTTTTAATTGGAAAAATACCAAATTACTTGATAATCAAGTAGAAAAATATGGATAGGGAATATTTGAATAAGGTAATTACCAAATTACTTGGTAATCAATGAGGAAAAGAAAAAAATGGATTGGGAAATGTATGATAAGGAAATATTTGAATAAGGTAATTACCAAATTAATTGGTAATCAAGAAGGAAAAAAAATGGATAAGGAAAGATGTGATAAGGAAAGATTTGAATAAATATGGTATGATACTAATAATTCAAGTCTCCCCTTTTTTTTTCTGACTTACCCAAAACACAAATGAGAACTAATGATGAGACTCGAATAAGGACACAAACAAGACATAAAATCAAAGAGGACAATTTTTTATATTGAGCACACGAAATAAAACAAGACACAAAATTGAACTGAAAGGAGAGGAAAAGAAAGACACAACCTATTTGATGAACGAAACCTATTTCTGGTGCCAAAATGATACTATCCTTGCCGGAAGGTTTAGATCGCAGCCCAGGAACTCGAACGATTCAACTCAGAAACGACGCGGAAGTAAACAAACAGAACTGGAACAGAAAAACGACGATAGAATAGAAGTCCAGCACTTCTAATTCGACCCTTCAAATGACGTATTCTAGACAAATTTCATATACACCCCAAGAAGCTGAAGAAATATCGACCCTTCAAATAATGTATTCCAGATAAATCTCATATACGCCCCAAGAAACTGAAGAACTATCAATGCAGAACTGATGAAACTGATACAATTGAAAGATCTAACACCTTTGGATTCGAAAGCCTTCAAGTATCGTAGTCCAGATTGAAAATCTCCTACGACCCAAGAAGCGGATTGATCCAACAATGAAGGATATAGTCGAAGACACCACAAACGAATGTGAAAGTCCGGTTGATAAGTCAATTTTGAATTTCAAGATAATCCAGAGAAATTTATGAGTTTTCAGAATTGGAAAAATAACTCACAAAATTATTATTGAACTGAAAACTAAATTATTTGTTCCATAACAAGGCCTATATATAGGCAAACTCAAATCCTAATAAGGAAATCAAATCCTAATCTAATAAGGAAATCAAATCCTAATTTCATAAGGAAATCAAATTCTAATAAACTAAGGAAATAAAATATATCTGAAAGATATAATCCAAAATTACTTAAATAACTAACTACCAAATCTTATCAAGATAAATCAAATCTTCAATTATATCTTCAATGAATCTTCTTGAAATATCTTGATAAATCTTGCCAACTAGATCTCCATCAGCTGGCACCGAAGATGCTTCAACGATTGCGGCGATGGTAAATATCTAGAGTCAGATGAACTACTTTGAGTCCTTGCTGGTCCGAGTCGCAGGAGTGCCTCCCCTAGAAAAGAACATCGCGTGGGAGTGCTATGCGGACTCCCCCTTTACTCCTGACATAATCAACGTCAAGATCCCGAACAAGTTCATCCCACCGAACTTTGTCCCTTACGACGGGACCTCGGATCCAGACAACCACATCGCCATCTACTAACAGAAGATGTTCACTGCGTCAATAAGTGCCGATGTGTGGGAAACTTGCATGTGCAAGAACTTTGGGTCCGTCTGACGGGACCTGCTCCGGAATAGTTCGTAAGTCTCCCCCGTGGATCCATATCAACGTTTGCGGAACTACACCAACTTTTTCCTCACCAGTATGCTAGCATCCAAAAGCTGGAGAAGCATCCGAACGAGCTCTATGCCATCATCCAGAAGCTGAGAGAAACCTGGCGCTCGTACGTTGGATACTTCAACAAAGAATTGATCAACATCCCGAACTGCCCACAATCCACGGCAATCGGGGCCTTCCAAAAAGGCTTGGACGTGGACTCAAACCTATACAATGAGCTAACACTATACCCTTGTCGGACGTTGGATGGCGCATTGAACAAAGTTGGGGCTTACATCAAGTGGGAGGAGGATGAGCCATATAGGATGGCCAGGAGTAATGCGCTCGAAATTGAAGGTAGTGACGGAATGAAAGACCAACGCAATTATCGAGATTGATGAGGCAACAAGGACCAACCCTCAGGATAGTTAGAGATACACATCCCTAACCTTTTCTTTTAATTTCATCAATTCAATTTGTTTATTCAAAAATACCAAACTAACTTGAGCGCCAGAGGGGCGATGCCAAGCGCATCGCCCGCACTCACAACCTATTTTGGGTGTAGAAAGCATACAAAAATGTAGTGAAAAACCATCCAAACACATCAAGCCAAGAATTATGCCATGACATGGGTGGAAAAAACAACGTAACAAAATTTATACCAGGTCAAAACACGACCTTAACACGTCGGGACCACATGGTCCCAGAATATCCACGAACTAGCAAACGACAAGAGCCCCCGCATGAGTTCCCCACGGGTACGCACAAAGCGATATACATGAGAGCTTAGTTCCCATAAAGCGGGACATTTTACGGGATGTCCCCCTCCTATCTCGTGGTTCCAGACCCACAACTTGAGCCCGCAAGATAACTCCATGGAGCTACTTGCATTCCCGTGTAGTAGCCTACAAGAAGACCCTTACACCCATCGAACTCATCTATGGGGAGATCGACCTTCCAAAGGAGATAGGGTCCTCACAAGGACCCCTCTAGGGCTCCCGATGCCACCTTACGAGGAGCTCGGGACTTTCGGGCTTTGAGCACTAGCATTGAGACAAGCTCGATCCTTAAAATTGTTCGACCTTGGAGTCTCCCTAGCGATCAACCCCAATCCCGAAGGGGCTATTGTTGGGCCCAAAAATGATTGGGCTAGTAAAAACTAGGCCCAGCTCCAGTAAGGATGACAACGACCCAAGAGGACACACTCAAACGAGCTATACAGCCTCCAAACAGTGAACTCGATTAGGCCCTGGCCCAACGCAGTGGACCACGAACCAAGGGGACTTACCCAAAGGAGCTACACGACCTTCGGATGATGACCTCAATCGGTCTCCAAAGTGAGACGAACTACCAGCAAGGTCCAGCTCCCGAAGTACACGACCCAAAACCACAGATCAGGACCTACCAGTAAGGGTCCTACTGAAGACCTCCACGACCTACCTATCATCCAAAGGGAACACGACATACTCCTAGCAAGGAACTACGAAACCATCACGTACGATCTACCTGGAAAATTAGGAAGGCAAGTACCAGGCCATACGTAAATCGGAAGGCCGTTGAGGACTTTAACACAACTGCCCCCGAAAGAATCATAACCACCACCAGGTTCCTCACATCGCTTACTGGGGAGAGGTCAAACATATAAGGGTCCGGCCGCAGATAATTCGGAGAACCATTGAAGACCCAAATTCAACAGCCCCGCAAAGATCGGAACCACCCCCAAGTTCCTCACATCGTTTACTGGAGATAAGTCAAGACCATTTGGCTAAAATTCTTTTCGAATCAAATATTTCAACCATAACTCACTTTTTTCTTTTTAACTTAGGCAAATCCACAAAATTTGTGCTATGTATACATCCCTATTTATAGAAAATAGAGGATTTGATTATAAAATATGAATTGAACATCATTGAAAAGTAGAGAATTTGATGTGGGCTAATTGTGATCAAAGAATTATGGATCAAGTGTTGAGGTGCATGGCAACGTGTCCTCGTTTGAACATTGGCTTTCGATTAAATCTAGATGGAATCGATTATCAATCATGAAAACTCATATTTCTTGATTAATGAGTAGTGTGTGCGTTGTTTTTTGTTGACAAAAGAACAAAGTCCCTAAACGAATTCCTACCAACCCAATTCTTGCATGGGACAGGGATTGTCACATACTCCATTTGGTGTTGCTCATTTGCTTTTGTACATTTTATTCGATCATTGTATGCATATAATAAAGGGTGTGTTAGAACTAAACCTTGTGAAACAATTAAGAATTAATTTGGGTTTTTCTAGATCTTCAACATTTTTTATAGAACTAAAAATAGCAATATTGTAAGTTATAAATGATGTTTCGATGAATCCTAAATAATACTTATGAATGTCATTATTTAAAGTTCATATTATAATTGTCATGCACTAAACATATATCGTAAACATGTGCAACATTAAATTTGTATGAGAAAACATAGAAATACCTTTAGATTAATACACTATGTATAAAAATAAATTTATATATGATAAATTATAGTTTTTCTTTAATGTGATCATTATAAAAGGAGTGAGGAAGAGAAAGAGGGAGAAAATCAATCATATCATATCCATTCCTGTAGAGGAAAACTTGCATAATATATAAAATTTAATAATTAGTTAGAACTGAGCCCAATTTGATAGCCTGTTTTAAACTGGAAAGCCCAGTGGACTGATATATATTATTTTACTATTGTGGCTTGGCTCAATATACAAAAGAGTTGCAAAATCATTGTGGGGGAAAAGCTATAGGAGTAATTGAAATCAGACTTAAAAGTAACAAATTTTAACTAACATCAAACATAATTTTAGGTCAAAACATTAATTTTAGTACAAACAATATGTATTATTTCAAATTTAATATCAACTATTCTCTTTTTCAATTAAATGGCCGAACTATTAGAAATTATTCAAATATTTATAGCTTTTTTTTTCGGCGACAAAAAAACTGAAAGTGCTCGTCAGAAATCCACGTTATTTTATTAAACACTTGGCATTTAAAAAAAATGTTGTATCATTTTATTAATTACTTGAATTTTTTATGAGCACCATCAGCTTTCCGTCGTCGCAAAAAAATTACATTCTATATTTGAATAATTTCTAATAGTTTAGATATTTAATTGAAAAAGATGATAATTGATATTAAATTTTAAAATATATATATAAATATTGTCGGGGCCAGATCCACGAGGCCCAGGCCCAATAGACGCTTCAGTCCAACGACAACGTAACCCAAGCAGAAAGCCCACCAAGGGAGACAGACAACTCCTGAAAATGTCTAAGTTTAGTGGTTGGTACCGACCATAGTAGCGCTTCGGTAACCGACCAGTTGAAGGGCTCGATACCGAGGAGCCCACTAAAAGAAACCCTAGAGCCCGGCGGCGAGCGAACGTTAGAGGCCTAACCGACCCCGATAAATCCGGAACCGCTTTGGAAATCACGGCGAGCCGCGGGTCACAAGCAGCTAGGGTTAGGTCGTGTACCCTCCCCCCAATCCTGTCTACAAATTGGGGTGGAGGATTCATTTTTAGTATCAATTTTTCTCTCGCAAACGCTATACTATAACTCTGCCAAAATTTCTACAGATCTGTCGGAGCAAATATAATCGTTCTTTATCATTTTGATTCATTCTATTTGCATTTTATTTGTTGTTTTTTGTTATTATTTGACGAAGTTCCGAGAGCTCCTATTTACAGAAATTCGAACCTCAACATTTGGCGCCCACCGTGGGGCTCTTGGGATCACTTTTCTGATTTAATGGCAGGTAACAACAATAAATCCGGGAATCAAAGCGGAAACCCAGCGGGGACTACTCCGACCGGACCCACCGGTGCGCAAGACATCATCCCAGTAGATGAGTTAGCCCGGAGGACTCTACAGACCAGCGGCCCGCAGGCCATCCATTCGAAAATGCTGAACGCGATTCTGGCGCGCTTGACCAAAGAGTCTGAGGACAATCAGAGGCTCGTGAAGGAGACGGACTCCAGGATCATGGAGCTTCATGCCACGAATGACTCTCTTCGCAAGGAAAACGACCAGCTCCGTCAGGAGAACGCACGGAAGAGCCAGCCGATTATAGAGGAACCCTCCACCGGCAAAAAGCCAACCGACCCTCGCAAAAACATTGCCAAAGAATTAGATGAGGTGGTTGACATCGACTCACCAACGAGGAGGAACCTTGGCCATGGTGCTTCGGGAGCAACTATCCACAGCCGACCGAATGCCCCACTATCGAGCCACGTAGGGTTCTCGAACCAAGGAGCGAGTATGAAAGGCGGTTGGAGGCTCGAATGGCGAACTTTGAAAAGCTGCTCACCAGAATCCCAGGGGTAATTCTGCCAGACACTCTCATACCCCGTGATAGCTACACCGACTCGCCGTTCATGCCTGACATTGCCAACACAGACGTCCCAACGAGATTCGTATCGCCCTCGTTCCATCTATATGACGGAACAACCGATCTGGAGGATCACGTCGCCCTCTACAAACAGAAGATGCTCACCACCTCCATCCCGGGCGACCTTCGTGAGGCATGCATGTGTAAGAGCATCGACTCTAGCCTCACAGGACCCACACTTCAATGGTTCGTGAACCTCCCGAGAGGCTCCTTCTCAACGTTCTCAGAACTGCATATAGCGTTTAAGAAGCAGTATTCGAACTGTAGGCGCATAGCCAAGCACCCCGACGCGCTCAACAACATACGCATCAAAAAGGGAGAATCGCTGAGGTCCTACGTAGATCGGTTCAATCAAGAACTCACCTTGATACCAAACTGTCCACCCTTGACTACAGTCTTTGCCTTTAAGAACGGCTTGGATGTAACCTCGAAGCTCTACCGAGACCTGACCAGTCATCCCTGCTACGACATGGACTCGGTCCTCTCCCAAGCCTGGGCGGAAATTAACTGGGAAGAAGATGAACCGAACCCAATCGCTCGCATGAACGAACAAAGAGCATTTGAAATGGCTGGTGCACAAAGCAGAGATCGGTCCCAAGTCGATTACCCTGGTTCGAGATATGTAGATCGTCGAGATTATCGGAACGATCGTCGTTTGAGACGAGAACATCCTTACAGCCGAACATCAAGGGTCGGAGAAATATCCTCGGTGCCTTACAACCTTTGCATCGATCAAAACTACCTGGTCAACAACGTGCTCAAAGGCCTCGGTAACGCAGTGAAATGGCTAGGGAAGATGAAGTTGAACCCGAATACACGCGACACAAAGAAATTATGTGGCTTCCACAATGACCACGGACATAAGACTAAGGAATGCCAGGCACTCCGCTTAGAAGTTCTAGAGCTGCTAAAAAAGGGGCTCCTCACGGAGTATCTGACCAACAAAGGAAAGATCACCTGGACAAGAGGAAAGCAAGCTAATCCTACTGAGAATGCGGGGCCGCAGAACCAACCTCCACAGCCCGAGCGAACTATACACGCCATTACAAGAGGGTCAGAAGTCAGCGGAAAGCCGCAAAGAGGGCACGAAGAACCTTACATCAGGGAGCCCCCGTTGCGTCCTACAGGCCAGAGCATGAGACCGTTGAATTCTTGTGCAATGACGCACCCGATCTCGTCCATCCGCACCATGACGCGCTTGTAATCTCGCTCCTCATCTCGAACTGCCGAGTGAGGAGGTTGCTGGTCGACAACGGCAGCTCGGCGAATATCATATTCCTCCAGACCTTAAGGGAAATGCAAATTCCTATGAGCAAGATAGAACCAGTCACGATGACACTCTATGGTTTCAACGGAGACCAGCAACAGACCGTGGGAGAAGTCACCTTGCCCGTATACTGTGGCGGGATGAACCTAGACGTAAAATTCCAAGTGATAGATACCGTCTCCTCACACAATGCGATTCTAGGTCGGCCGTGGAGCAATCCCTTCATCCTACCACCAAATTCTCAAGTTCCCGACACCTTGGAGGGTCTAGACAATTCGAGGAGAGCAAAAAACCTCAAGAGACTGCTACTACGCCAGCTTCAAAGCTGTCTGCGCACAACAACACGATCATCATCCGAACCCCGTTGTTCGACTAGAAGCCGAGGAGCTGGAGAAGGTCGCCATCGACAACACCAACCCAACCCGCACTACCTTCGTTGGGGCAGAACTCTCTCCCAAGGTCAGGGGCGCGCTCTTGGAATTCCTCCAAAGAAAAACACATGTATTCGTCTGGTCGCACCAGGATATGACGGGGATTGATCCGTCCATCACCACTCATCGCCTACAAGTTGACCCCAATTGCAAACCAGTGCAACAACGAAGGCAAAAATTTTCCGCAGAAAAGAACCAAGCAATAAATGAGGAAATACAGAAGCTCATCAACATTGGATCTATCCGAGAGGTGCGCTATCCCACATGGCTCGCCAACGTAGTCGTGGTAAAGAAAAAGAATGGAAAAAAGAGGGTATGCATAGATTTCACGGACCTAAACAAAGCGTGTCCAAAAGACCCTTACCCTCTACCATATATCGACGCTATCGTTAACGCGACAGCCGGACACGAACTACTAAGCTTCATGGACGCCTTCTCCGGATACAATCAGATACAAATGCACCCGAACAACCAAGAAAACTGCATTCATCACCAGCCAGGGCATCTACTGCTACAAAGTGATGTCATTCGGATTGAAATATGCTGGCTCAACATACCAGTGCTGGTAAACCTCATGTTCAAAGAAAAGATCGGGAAAACAATGGAGGTTTACATAGACGACATGCTCGTCAAATCTCTCAGCGCACAGGATAATATGATCCATCTGGAAGACGCCTTCCAAACTCTCGAGCGATACAACATGAAATTGAATCCAGCCAAGTGCTCGTTCGGAGTATCCTCTGGTAAGTTCCTCGGGCACATAGTAACACAAAAGGGAATTGAAGCAGACCCGATGCAGATCAGGGCTATTCAAAGCATAGAACACCCGAAAACCCCAAAGGAGGTTCAGAAAGTTACCGGACAACTGGCTGCACTAAGCCGTTTTATCTCGCGCTACTCCGAACGCACACACTCCTTCTTCAGCACTCTCCGAAAAAGAAAACGCTTCGAGTGGACCGAAGAATACAGTAAGGCCCTGGAGGAACTAAAGGCTTACCTCGTCAGCCCACCACTACTATCCAAGTCCGCCGCTGGCGAGACGCTCCTGCTTTATTTATCAGTGTCCGATCACGTTGTGGGAGCGATACTGGTACGGAAAGTCGATGGAAAGCAACATCCGGTCCACTACGCCAGTAAGTCCCTGCTGGACGCCGAGACCAGGTACACCGCACTGGAGAAATTTACGCTCGCCCTCGTAAATGCAGTCCGCAAGTTACGTCCGTACTTCAAGGCACATCCAATTAAAGTAATCACTGCCTACCCGATCCGTGCTGTTGTCTCGAAACCCAACCTTTCGGCTGACTACTCAAGTGGGCCGTGGAAGTTGGGGGCCACGGAATCCAATACGAGCCACGGATGGCTATCAAGTCCCAGGTACTAGCCAACTTCATCGCATACTTCACCACCAACCTTCAATTAAGGGCTAAAAGCGAAATCGCCAGCATGACCCATGCAGATGCCAACGCCGGCTTATGGTCTTTAAAGATTGATGGCGCCAGCAATTTACACGATAACGAGGCCGGGAAAGTATTGACCAACCCTCAGGGCGAAAACTATGAGCGGGCTATTCGCCTTGACTTTCCCGCCACAAATAACGAAGCCGAGTACGAAGCCCTCATTCAAGGAATGGGGCAAGTGCTAGAACACGGAGCGCGTAAAGTACGAGCGGAAAGTGACTCACAACTGGTCGTTAACCAGTTGAACGGAACATACGCCGTGAAAGAAGATCGGTTGAAACTATAACACGAGAAGGTCCAAGAACTCAGAAACAAGATGGATGAATGGGACCTCCGTCACATCCCTCGCGAAACGAACGCCGAGCTGACGCGCTGGCCAATCTTGCTACCACTAGCTCCGCACCAAATAACCGCTCAGTCCCAGAAGTATGGCTACCATCCCCCACTGTGGTCGTACACAACTACGTCGCACTCATTGATCAACAAGAAACCAATTGGAGGAACCCCCTAATCTGGTACCTAACAGACGGGCACGTCCCTTGCGATAGAAGCGAAGCCGCCAAGTTGGAAAGGATGGCCGCTAGGTTCATGATCGCGTATATTTTTAACCCACGACTTAGCAAAGCTAATAATATAGCGGCAAATAAAATTATCGATCCCACAGGGAAAGAAGTAACGAATAACCCTTAAGTACTAAGCCAGGCGTTCTTGAAAATACTGATTAGGAAAATCAAATAAAAAGTTTTGTTGTTTTGAAAATCGCAATAGTTGCTAATGGAATTTAAATAGGAAATTAAAAAGCTTTTGAAGTCAAATAAGAGAAGCACGGAATCCAGGGATATCTACCTATCAAGTATGACATGTATGAATAAATTGATTAATTCCCAATTTTAATTCCTCTTCGTAGTGAAACATCAGAAAAGTATTACGAACTTCTTTGTTGGACAATTCGTAAAGTAGATTAATTAATTACCTATCTCCGCTCAGTCTCAAGATAAATTAACTAACTCCAAAGATCTACAGATTTATTCTTACAATTAATCTCCTTCAGTTACGACAAGAAATCAAATTATATTGTGAAAATCTCTTTCGATTGAAAACTATCACAGTTACGTCTCAAGTAATCAACTAGATAATCCTAAGATGTGATCAGCAAATCAAAATTATGAATAAGCACAGATTTCACAAACTACGAAGGGAAAGGGAAAATAATTCAATTAATCATAACAAGCATACATTGATAGTTCGAAACCCTAGAATCTGAGAAGGGATTTAGTTACACATATTCATGGTAATATTCATCAAAGAAAAATACCACCTGAATTGCATAAAAACTGGAATCCTGAAATCTTCCCGTAAAAACTTTTCTTCAAACATAAAACTCTTCAATAATAAATTCTTGTAATTGCTCTAACTTTTTCTCTCTCTAACTCTGGTCTTCTCTTCTCAAAAAACGAATTTACATGAATATTTATAGAGGTGAATGATGTATCTAGCAGTATCTAGGGTTAGATATTAATCTCCAAATCAGATCCAGACTAGGATTCCCGCATGCACGTCGATCAAGGCTGAGGGGCGTCGATCGCTGGACTTTGAACATCCTCATCGATCGACGAGCATGAGCAGCAATCGATGAGGCCTTGACTTCCATCGATCTCCCTTGTCCCTTCGTCGAGCGCTTGGTTTTCTTTGCCTCGTCGATCGACGAGCATCTTCATCGATCGACGGGGTGCTGAAACTGAAACTCTAATCCTTCTCTGTTTTTCGACTAAAAACCTGCATGATTCATCAAACACGACATTCCAAGTACAAAATCCAATTCATGCACGAAAATGATACAAAAACGATCTAAACACTACACAATCAGTCAAAGAACAATAAGATAAGTTGGTGAAAATCCTAACTTATCAACTCCCCCAAACTTAAACCATTGATCGTCCTCGATCAATTCACAGAAAAGAACTCCAAACAAATGCAGATACAAGTGTGCAATGCCTCATAAGCATCTTTGTAATCTAAGTTTCACTTATTCACAAAAATCATGCAATCCAAACAAATTCTTATTGGTACTATTGAGGAGAAACCTCACCGGGCAGTGTTTGCACTCATCGCTCAATCAAGCAAAAGGATTTTGAAATTCACACAATCAAAGTTTTAGCTTATTTCACCATAGGTTTGACAAATTTCTCATCTCTCCACTGCTTGTTAGTGTGGCTTTTCAGGGAATCAGAAAGGTCTTATTTGGTTGTAATGTGGCTCACCTAATAGGTAGGATATTTTTAGCTAAGTGACTCAAAATATTTCAATCAAACCCAAAGACCCAAGCATATCATAACCACATCATTTTTCTATTTATGCACATTCTTGTTCTTTCTCTCTTTTTTTTTTTCTTTTCATCATTCTCTCGGGGTTCCTAAGAACTTGCTCTAAGTTATTTATGAACAACATAAACGAGTTTCCCTCATTTTCTTTCTTTCTCACCAATGTTCATTTTTCTCTTTTCTAACTTTTCCCATGGAAACCCCTCAAAACAAAATTCTTTCTTTTCTCTTCTTGATTTTTTTTTTCGCACATGGCCTCACATCACATTCCCACAATTCACATCATTCAATAAATCACAATCATCTTATTCATCAACCCTTCTAATCAAAGAAAAAAATTCATTCAAGGCTCAAAGGGGCTACAAGTGAAGATTTAAGGTTAGTGTATGGGAAATGGGCTACGAAAGAACATGCCTAAAATCATTTTCACCCTATTACCACACTTAATGCAACATCAAGAGAGAAATTTGTCAAATTCTAGGAAATAAATCTAACAACTTTGTCACTCATCAAACGAAAAATTGGCACAAATTCCTCACAAGGTAGAAATTTTCGTTGCTCCTCAATAATTATCCAATTTCGAATAGTTATCATGCAAAGATTTAAGTTTCAAAGATCAACATATCAAACAAAACAGCTCTTATCATTGGCTACTCTATCATATAGATTATCATTCTTAATCCGCAAATATCTCGATTATCAATCAATAATTCTAGTTTAAGTAAAGACAAGTAAGTAGTCATGACACCATCATAATCAAAAAGTTCCGACTGTCCTATGTTCAAAAGCTCCTAACAATGCTCAGACTATTCACTTAGAACAAGTACCACAAATCAAGAGTTCAAAAATACTAATTTTAAGTAAAAGCCTTGCAGAGAGCAATTGTTCACACTGAAGCAAAAGAACAAGGATGGTGATGGTTCAGAGAAAACAAAAAAAATCGAAAACAAAAACAGAAAAACAACGAAACAACAAAAATGAAAAAAAAACAGGAAAATGAAAACAAACAAACGTTTCCCTTTTCCTATCCTCATCCCCCCAAACTTGTTTCACTCGAAAGAGTGGAAAAGTTTGAAAGTTAGATAAGGAAAAAGGAAACGGTACCTCATTCCTCCTCCGGAGGATCCTCCATCTCGACATCGGGAGATGGCCACACCGGCAGTCGCCGTCGGCGGTCTTGTCGCTCTCTTTGCCGGCGTAGGTAGACGGACTCAGGCTGCGTGTTCAGGAGGAGTCGCTGCATCTGAACGTCGAGGTTATTCAACCTCGTGTTCACATTCTGTCAAAAATCTGCCTGCCGTGCGTGCTCTGCTGCATGCAAATTAGCCTGCTGCTGCATAAACTGGTAGATCGTCGCCAGATCCACCCCGAAAGATGAAGACTCTCCCGAGAAGTGGTGTAGCGGCCGTCTGCCGGTCCGGTCAGGGCTGTGCTCTCCTCCTTCGTCATCCTGAGGTTCCTCCTCCTCGGGCATTTCTGGGGGCGTCTGCGGCGGTCGCTGGTCTGGCTGGGTCAGTGGTCGGTGTCGAAGTCTGGAGGTACCTGGGCCTCCTTGTGCTCCGACCATCAGCCTCAAGTGGGCGGGTGTGCTCATCAACCAATTATCACGGAAGTGATAATCGGTGACGTGAGTGAGGTCCCGCTGCGGAAGTGGAAATCTGTCCCCATTGGACATCCGCAAAGACCAACCTGATGCCCGTGGTGAAAGCATCAATATCTTCACCAAAGTCCCAGTGCCAAGTCCTCGGTTGTCGTCCTCAAGCGACTCGATTTGAGTCAAATCGATCCCCACATGCTCCGCAATCGGGGTGATCAATCCCCCGCTCCAAATGTTGCCTTTGGTGGCCTTGATCTGATGCCGCCATTGGTCCATAACCAGTGCCGCGAAGCTAAACTGCTCCCCTGTCAACATGCAATTGAGGGCAAAAAGTTCCCCCACTCTCACTTTCCCGCTCTCATGTCTGCCGGTGATCGACACCCCCATGCATCTCTGAAGATATCTGAAGACTGGGTTGTCGATAGAGGACGCTTTCAAGGTCCCCGAGTCAAACTCCCGCAGGTCCTCTCTGGCATCAGAAGCAATCTGGGACCAGAAACGGGCGATGTCGAAGTGTGGGGGAAGAAAACCGACCCCCCCAACGTGGACTCCCCAGATTTCTTCAAGCTCGTCCCTTGGAATTTCGTAGTACTGGTTCAAAAGCTGGAAGCCAATTGTGGTCGGCTCTGACTCCGGCTGAACCTCGAAGACACGGAGTGAAGCAAAAAACTCCAGGACGAGCGATGGGTATGTCGGCCAGCGGGCTGTCATCCAAGCATTCCAATCAATTCTCTGCAAGAGAGCCTCTACATCGGCTCGGATTCCCAGCAATTGCATTGTCTCCGGGCATGGGTAAAGTGTCTGTCGGATAGTGAACTCATCTCCTGCGAATTTTCTGTATCGCCTCTCATGAGCTTGCTTGGCGAAGGTGGGTCGAAAATCCATGGTCAAACTGCAAGGGTGGTGGAAAATTTTGTCAAAGTTCATCACAATTCTTCACAAAATTTCCAATGTAAGTGCATCAATTGTGCGAACATCCACAGAAACAAATTTACCCATGCAAAATTGATTCGACATTCATGCAATTCAAAGTCTATCCTAGCATATTACCTCCATGTTTTGACAAAATTTGGCCCAGAAATAACAAAACTAGAATAACACCCCCAACTAGAATTATCCCCCAAACTTTCGTATTGCAGAAATCAATGAAATTCAACCAGCAAACCAATCACAAGTAAGTATATCGACAAAAACAACTAACCATATCAAATAATCATAATGAATAGTAACGAAATCGACAAAATTGCAAAAATGAAAACAAGGGCTCCAAATTCAATTTTTATCAAAAATCATGCTCAAATCCTTCAAAACATGTGAAATAATCGAAGAGGAGAGTGTTAGGATACATACCTTGGTTGGTTTTGACGAATTTGGAGAGAAAAAATTCGAGGTGGGTGTTTGGGAGAGTGAGAGCAGCGTGCGTCGTGTGTTTGTGAGGAAAAAATGAGGGAAAGTGGGTTTTAAACCCGTCTCTGTCCAACTCAGCAATGCTCGCGTTGATCGACTAGGCATCTTTGTCGATCGACGAAGGCGAAACATTCCCGTCGATCGACGAGAATTTTCGTCGATCGATGAGGCCAAATTTCCTCGTCGATCAATGCCAAAGAGCATCGATCGACGTGGTCGACAGATGACTGGACCCGAAACAACTTGAAAAAAAGAAAAATGAAACTCAACTGACTCGACTTGACTGAATTGAAAAATTACTGAAATAAATAAAGCAGGAAACTGTTGGGTTACCTCCCAACCAGTGCTTGGTTTATTATCGCTAGCTCGACAATACCTGAGCTTTTAAGGGCGGTTCAAGTAATACTTCTCCACTGCTCCGATCTGAAGAGGGGTGAAGTATGGTTTCAGGTTTTGCCCGTTCACTTTGAAATTATTTCCATCTTGGCCAGCTAATTCAACTACACCGTTCATGAATTGGCAGATCACGGTGTATGGTCCGGCCCACTTTGACTGCAGCTTTCCGGGCATGAATTGAAGACAGGATTTGAATAAGAGAACCTTGTCACCTGAATGGAAAACATGCGAGCGGATCTTTTTGTCGTGGAACCTCTTCGCTCAATTCTTATAAATGACGTTGTTCTCATAGGCTTCGTCCCGAAAGTCTTCTAATTCGTTCAATGTCATAGCGCGTTCTTCTGCAACTGTCCTCCAATCCAAATTTAATTTCTTCACTGCCCTCCAAGCTTTGTGCTCCATCTCGACGGGAAGATGACATGACTTTCCGAAAATCATTTGATATGGAGATGTCCCAATCGGTGTTTTGTAGGCGGTGCGGTATGCCCAAAGTGCATCGTCGAGGACTGTCGCCCAATCCTTTCTTTGCTTTACCGTCTTCTCCAGAATCTGCTTGATTTCTCTGTTGGATAGTTCCATCAGCCCGTTCCCTTGAGGGTGATATGGGGTAGTAACGCGGTGCTTTACTCCGTACCTAGCAAGAAGAGAAGAAAGCCATCTGTTACAAAAATGTGATCCCCCATCACTTACCAGGGCTCTTGGTGTTCCGAATCTTGTGATGAGCTTTTGCAGGAACTTGATGATGACTTTGTGATCGTTGGTGGCTGTCGGAAAGGCTTGGACCCAACGTGACACGTAGTCCACCGCCAATAGAATGTATGTGAATCCTTGCGATGGCGGGAAGGGTCCCATGAAGTCGATCCCCCAAACATCGAATATTTCAACTTCAATCACCAGAGTCTGTGGCATCTCATCCCTCCGCGAGATATTGCCGGTCCTCTGGCAGCGATCACAGCCCGAAATCCATCCGCGACAGACTTCGTAGATGGAAGGCCAATAGAACCCGCTTGCAAGAATTTTGAAGGCAGTCCGGTTGGCTGAATGGTGGCCACCGGTAGGAGATGAGTGGCAAGCTTCGAAGATTTTGTGCCACTCGGACTGGGGCACACAGCGGTGAATGACGCCATCAGCACATCTGCGCCAAAGGTATGGATCCTCCCAATAGTAGAATCTGACGTTGTGCAGAAACTTCTTCTTTGCATATGGAGAGGAGTCCGGAGGAAGTATGCCGCCGACCAGATAATTGGCAAAGTCTGCGTACCACGGGGTTTTGGATTCATACATCTCTTTCATGTCCCTCAAGGCATAGACTTGTTCATCAGGGAATGTCTCTCGGATTGTCAATTGCTGATCATCTCCTTTGGCCGGTGGGTCAAGTCTTGACAAGTGGTCGGCGATGACGTTCTCACTTCCTTTTCTGTCCTTGATCTCCAAGTCAAACTCTTGCAACAGCAGTATCCATCGGTTCAGTCTGGGCTTGGCATCTTGTTTTGCAAACAGGTACCTGATTGCTGCATGGTCGATGTAGATAATTGTTTTTGAGCCTATCAGATAAGGCCGGAATTTGTCGAATGCATACACGACCGCGAGCATCTCTTTTTCCGTTGTGGTGTAGTTGCATTGGGCCGGATTCATGCTCTTGCTGGCGTATTGAATCACATGGAAGAGTCTTCCTTTTAGTTGGCCTAAAACTGCTCCAACAGCGTAGTCGCTGGAGTCGCACATCAATGTGAAAGGCTCTTCCCAATCTGGTGCGGTGAGGACTGGTGCAGTTACCAATGCTTCTTTCAACTTCTCAAATGCTTTCAGATATTCTTCATCAAAAACGAAGGACACGTCCTTCTCCAGCAGGTTACACAAGGGCCGGGATACCTTTGAGAAGTCTTTGATGAACCTCCTATAGAATCCTGCATGACCTAGGAAGCTTCGGACGGCTTTGACATTTGTTGGTGGTGGCATCTTCTCAATGGCTATCACCTTGGCTTGATCCACTTCCAATCCTTCGGCTGACACTCGATGTCCCAATACGATTCCTTCCCGAACCATGAAATGGCATTTCTCCTAGTTGAGGCACAGGTTTGTCTCGGTGCATCTCTCAAGTACAGTAGCCAAATTCTGCAAACAGACATCGAATGAGCTACCAAAAACCGAGAAATCATCCATAAATACCTCCATGATGTGCTCGATCAAGTCGTGGAAGATTGCCATCTTGCATCTCTGGAAGGTGGCCGGTGCATTGCATAGTCCAAAGGGCATCAGTCGGTAGGCGAACACTCTGTATGGACATGTGAATGCCGTCTTGTGTTGATCTTTAGGTGCCACAGCTATCGATTGTACCCTGAGTAACCATCAAGAAAGCAGTAAAAAGGGTAACCAGCCAATCTATCTAGCATTTGATCAATGAATGGAAGAGGAAAATGATCCTTGCACGTGGCGGTATTCAAAGCCCGGTAGTCAATGCAGACTCGCCATCCCGTGATTGGTCTTTGCGCTACTTCTTCTCTATCATCATTCTTTACAATTTGCATCCCTCCTTTCTTGGCTACTACTTGTGTAGGGCTTACCCACTTGCTGTCGGAAATTGGGTAGATCATGCCATGGTCAAGGAGTTTGAGAACTTCTTTCTTTACAGCCTCTTGCATGATAGGATTCAGACGTCGTTGTGCTTGTCTCTTTGGTTTGGCATCCTCTTCAATGATGATCTTGTGCATGCACAGCGAAGGGCTGATCCCTTTGATGTCTCTCAAGGTCCATCCAATGGCAGACTTGTATGTCCGCAGAACTCGCAGCAGTTTGTCTAGCTCTCCCTGTGAAAGATAAGCAGAAACGATAACAGGGTAAGTGCTATCTGACCCAAGGAATGCGTATCTGAGGTGTGTCGGGAGTTTCTTGAGCTCCAGAAGTGGTGGCTCTGAGTTAGAAATCGGTTTCTCCAGGTTGCCGTCGATCGATGGAGCAGCGTCGTCGATCGACGAGGATGTTGTTGCAGCGTCGATCGACGAGGCAGTGTAGTCAATCGACGAGGATTGGCTGTAGTGGCTGGGCTGCGGTTCTCTTTTAAGTTCTTTCTCACGAGTGACCTCCTCGGTTGCTTCATGACCAGATTCAGGATCCCCTCAGTTGCTTCGTCCAGATTTGTGGACGAGGAAAGGGAGTGTTGCAAGCAGTTTTCCAGGAGATCCGGCTCATTTTTTAGACAAGTGAAGGGAGAAGACATTATCGGGCTGAAGCAGTTGATCATGTGGCATTCTTCTGCATAACTTCCATCATTGTGCTTCTGCATTGCCTTGTAGATTGAGAACGTGACGGACTCATTGTTCACTCGGAACGTCAACTTGCCGTCGCGGATGTCGATCAATGCCCCTCCGGTCTTCAGGAATGGTCTTTCGAGGATCAGAGGAATGTTTCGATCCTCGTCCATGTCGAGCACCACAAAGTCAGCGGGAATTATGAAGTCCTTTACCTTCACCAACACATCTTCAACGATGCCCTTCGGATAGGTGACTGATCGATCGGTCATCTGTAGTGAGATTGTCGTGGGCTTGATGCTTCCGATCTTTAACCGTTTAAAGATTGAAAGTGGCATCAAGTTGATTGATGCCCCCGAATCACAGAGGACCTTTCCGAAGGTCTCACCTCCGATGACACAAGAGATTGTGAAGGAACCCGGGTCTTCCCTTTTGATCGGCATCTTCTTTTGGATGATGGCGTTGCACTCTTCGAACAGGTTGACCGTCTCGTGCTCCAAGAACGGTCTTTTCTGAGAGACCATGTCTTTCAGAAACTTGATGTACCCGGGCATTTCTTGAAGAGCTTCTACCAATGGAATGTTGATATGCACCTTCTTCATTGTCTCCAGAAATCGTGCATACCTTTCGTTCATCTTGGTCTTGGCAAGCCGCTGCGGAAAGGGCAGAGGAGGCTTTTACATTGGCAGAGCAGGGGCGGCCATCGATCGATGAGCATTAGCCTCGATCGACGGATGCTTTGATGCTTCGTCGATCGATGGAGATGCTTCATCGGTCGACGGAGCTTCTCCCGTGACGACTTCTCCTTCTTCCTCGGCTTCTCCTTCATCTCGGGTGTCTGTCCCTGCTTGCTTGGGCCCTTCATAGGTTTTGCCCCCTCTCAGAGTGATAGCGTTCACTTGATTCCTCTGATTCTGATTCTTGGGGTTGACCTGAGTGTTGCTCGGAAGTTGTCCCGATTTGTGTTTGGTTCCAAGGGCATCGGCGATCTGGCTGACTTGATTTTCAATGATCTGCACGTGTTTTTGCACCTGATCAACCTTTGTGTTCACCCCCGAAATTTCCTGCTTCAGCTTGGCTACAGTATCAGTGGAGCCTTCCATGAATTTAGCCAAATCTCCTCGAGATTTGGCTTCTTTTTCTCCACTATTACCCCATCTTGTACGGCAAATCCTGGAGGTGGTTGCTCTGCAGCTTGAGGGTTTGCATAAGAGAATCCAGGGTGATTCCTTGCGTGATTGAAGGTGTAGGGCTGGCTATTCTGCTGATTGTGTTGCTGATATCCTCCTCGGTAGTTGTTTTGATAACCGCCCCTTTGAATGAAATTCACCTCAGCATTGTCTTCCTCGGTTGGACCCTGCACTGCTTCAACTGCAGCAACAGTTTTCTCCTGCTTCAGATTAGCAAACTCTTCCCTGAGCTTTTTCAGCTCGGCAACTTTTTCCACCGCTTCTTCCACTACTTTCTCGACAGCTTTCACAGGCCGAGTTCGGCTTGAGGACCACCGTTGAGTGTTGTTGGCCATCTTTTGGAAGAACTCCATGGCCTTTTTCCCACTTTTCGTCATGATTGTGTCTCCTAGAGTGGTGTCCACCAGTTTGGCTGTCTTATCATTGAGCCCTTCATAAAACGCCTCAGCTTGTTCTCCTGGCGGAAAACCATGTCCGGGACAGGCTCTCAACAGTTCTTTAAATCTCTCCCACGCCTCACTGAAGCTCTCGTCAGGCCTTTGAGCGAACCTGATGATTTCTTTCCGTTTTTGCCTGATAACATTCGGAGGGAAAAAGTTCCCTAGAAACTCATTCCTCAGTTCGATCCACGTGCCTATGCTTCCTTTGTCCAGTGCGGTGAACCATGATTGTGCCTTATCCCTCAGAGAGAATGCGAACAGACGCATTCGGATGGCACTCTTGCAGACTCCTCCAATTTTGACAGTGTTGCAGAGCATAATGAACTTGTCCAAGTGTGCATAGGGGTCCTCAGTAGGTCTTCCTCCGAATTAATTTTGTTGCACCATCTGCACCAATCCGGTCTTCAGTTCAAAATTGTTGGCATTGATGCCAATCTTGAAGTCAGTCTCCTTGAACCGAGGTTTGTACCGGTTCTGCATGGCTTCCTCTTCTTCCTCATCGTCCGACTCCTCTGGAGGATCTGGATTGTCTTCCTCTTCTTCGTCGGGCTTGTCCTCGAACAATGGGTTATGGCGAAGATCTCTTCCATTCGGATTGTTCCTTTCGAGTTCTCTTTCCAGATTGTACTGTTGGATTTGCGCCCTCATAGCTTGAACTTCTTGGAGAAGCACAGCCTGCTCCTCTGCAGTTAGCACTGGTGGAGGCAGTGGTACGTTATCTTCCATTGTTTGATTACTCAAGCCTTCCTGAGCACGCTTATTCTTTCGGATCTTTCTGCAAGTGGCTTCAATATCCGGGTAATAATACAACGGGTCCTTTCCTCTAGCTCTAGTACTCATGCACTACCTGTACAGCAAAGGAGGTAGTGAAGTAAGACTGAAAATAAACGAACCGAATTAAGAAAATTGAGCCTCTGAAACGAGCAAAGGCGTCGATCGACGAGAAGTAGCGTCGATCGACGGAAAGAAAATGGCTTCGTCGATCGATGCGAAATAGCGTCGATTGACGGAAAATACGAAAATGCGTGAAAAATTCAGAAAGTACGAAAATTACAGCCTAAAGCAATATTTCAATCACAGACTTAATAGTAAGATTAATTATATTCTCTCCCCGGCAACGGCACCAAAATTTGATCGCGTATATTTTTAACCCACGACTTAGCAAAGCTAATAATATAGCGGCAAATAAAATTATCGATCCCACAGGGAAAGAAGTAACGAATAACCCTTAAGTACTAAGCCAGGCGTTCTTGAAAATACTGATTAGGAAAATCAAATAAAAAGTTTTGTTGTTGTTTTGAAAATCGCAATAGTTGCTAATGGAATTTAAACAGAAAATTAAAAAGCTTTTGAAGTCAAATAAGAGAAGCACAGATTCCAGGGATATCTACCTTTCAAGTATGACATGTATGAATAAATTGATTAATTCCCAATTTTAATTCCTCTTCGTAGTGAAACATCAGAAAAGTATTACGAACTTCTTTGTTGGACAATTCGTAAAGTAGATTAATTAATTACCTATCTCCGCTCGGTCTCAAGATAAATTAACTAACTCCAAAGATCTACAGATTTATTCCTACAATTAATCTCCTTCAGTTACGACAAGAAATCAAATTATATTGTGAAAATCTCTTTCGATTGAAAACTATCATAGTTACGTCTCAAGTAATCAACTAGATAATCCTAAAATGTGATCAGCAAATCAAAATTATGAATAAGCACAGATTTCACAAACTACGAAGGGAAAGGGAAAATAATTCAATTAATCATAACAAGCATACATTGATAGTTCGAAACCCTAGAATCTGAGAAGGGATTTAGTTACACATATTCATGATAATATTCATCAAAGAAAAATACCACCTGAATTGCATAAAAACTGGAATCCTGAAATCTTCCCGTAAAAACTTGTCTTCAAACATAAAACTCTAAAACTCTTCAATAATAAATTCTTGTAATTGCTCTAACTTTTTCTCTCTCTAACTCTGGTCTCCTCTTCTCAAAAAACGAATTTACATGAATATTTATAGAGGTGAATGATGTATCTAGCAGTATCTAGGGTTAGATATGCGTTAATCTCAAAATCAGATCCAGACTAGGATTCCCGCATGCGCGTCGATCAAGGCTGAGGGGCATCGATCGCTGGACTTTGAACATCCTCGTCGATCGACGAGCATGAGCAGCGATCGACGAGGCCTTGACTTCCGTCAATCTCCCTTGTCCCTTCGTCGAGCACTTGGTTTCCTTTGCCTCGTCGATCGACGAGCATCTTCATCGATCGACGGGGTGCTGAAACTGAAACTCTAATCCTTCTCTGTTTTTCGACTAAAAACCTGCATGATTCATCAAACACGACATTCCAAGTACAAAATCCAATTCATGCACGAAAATGATACAAAAACGATCTAAACACTACACAATCAGTCAAAGAACAATAAGATAAGTTGGTGAAAATCCTAACTTATCAGTTCACCATGATCAATAACAAATTATACCGATGATCGTTCGGGGGGGGCCCTCCTTCAATGCATCGCCTCCCCGGAAAATGAGTTGGTACTATCAGAAATACACGGAGGCAACTGCAGCAATCACACTGGGGCTCGTTCCCTATACTATAAAGTGATCACAGTCGGTTTTTACTGGCCAATGTTAAAAAAGGACGCCACTGACTACGTTCGGCGCTGTGATTGCTGCCAACGCTTCGAAGCGTCAACCCACTTGAGCGCGGAACCACTCCACGCGTCAATTACTCCGTGGCCTTTCATGGTGTGGGGAATGGATCTGGTAGGTCCCTTCCCAAAAGGAAGAGGGCAAAAGGATCACGTGCTTATGGTAATAAATTATTTCACTAAGTGGGTCGAAGGTGAAGCCCTCGGAAAAACTCGGGACTTGGAGGTCATCAAATTCCTCTGGAAACACGTGTTGTGCCGCTTTGGGATACCCAAGGAAATATGCACTGATAACGGACGACAATTCACAAGCGACAGGATGCAAGCCTTCTGCAACACCTATGGGATCAGGCTCACATTGTCCACGCCGCAATACCCAGAGGCCAATGGGTTGTCCGAATCAACGAACAAGACAGTAATCAGCACACTAAAAAAGAAACTCAACCCTCATGGCGCAAGTTGGGTGGAGGAGCCGCCGGCAGTACTCTGGTCCTATCGAACCACCCCAAGGACCGCAACCAATGCAACCCCTTTTTCTTTAGCGTACGGAGTCGAGGCAGTAGCGCCCGTGGAAGTTATCGCTGGCAGCCCGAGAGTAGAGTATTCTGATGAACAGACCAACGCTGAACAACTCTCAGTTGAATTAGAGTTTGTAGACGAAATCAGAAATGATGCAACAGTCAAAGCTTCCTTACGACGACGACAAGTTGAAAGGTTCTACAACAAAAAACTAAAGCTTAGGAGCTTCCAAGAAGGGGACCTGGTCCTAAGTAGAGTATTTCAGAATACTAAAGAGTCTGGGGTAGGCAAACTGGCCCCTAGCTGGGAAGGCCCCTACAGGGTTGCTAAAGTCATAGCGCACGGAGCTTACCGACTCGAAACAATAGAAGGAAGAGAAATACAAAACAGCTGGAACGTTAAACATCTCAAAAACCTAAGTTCGAAGCTCGGCACCAAAGTCGCTAGTCGGTCGGTAAAAGTTCAACTGATCGACACTAAACCGACTAATCATGTTACAAACAAGCAGGATAGGAATTATTCAAAGAAACAAAAAAGGGGCAATTAACAGGAACATGCATTGAACGTTAACAACCGGAAGCAAAAGGGAAATGTATCCGTACATCAAAAAAGACAGTGTATCAGCTAAACAATTACAAGTCAAAAGATTTTAAAAGCACGAAGCACTTCAAGCAGCAACATCCTCATCGGTTTTCTTCTCGGCATCATCATTAGCTTCCTCGTTCAGGAAAGACTCGGCCTCCTTCTCCTCTTGGCTCTTATCGACCTCGGTCTCTTTCGTTGGTTCGGTCTCGAGCACCGGAACCTCGCCTTCGACCTCTTCAGCAATGACAGGAAGAGGAGTCGGGGGACGAGTAATGTTGTCAAGGTCGAACCCCGGGCACCTCCATCCGACCAAGGCACATATGGATTGGGTAACCATATTCACCAACAGGTCGAACGTGGGCTTGAACAAAGGGTTCGCCACGATCAACTGAAGATCAACCCCGTCGCCTTTCTTCAAGGCTTCGACCTCGGCTTCGACCTCAGCTTCGTGCTTCTGTTGGTCGCTCACTCTTTCTTCCTGGCCCTTTCAGAACCTCATCTTATAAGATTCGAGCTCCATGTCCTTCTTTTCATTAGCGGCCTCGAACTCATCCATGGCCTTCTTCAATTTGTCCTCAAGCACCTTGCTCCAAAGCTCGAGGTCGGACCTCTCCTTCTTCATCTCCTCATACTTGCTGCGAAGAGAGGTCGCCTCCAATTTCGAATCTCTAAGTTTGGTCGAGACCGAGTCATACTTGTCGGCCAGATCGGCTCTCTTCTTACGCTCAACGGCGAGCTCCTTCCGAGACTGGCTTGCACCCTCGCTCACCGAATCCAGAGAACTGATCAAACCCTCGGTGTAGATCGCGAACTTCCGAGTCGTCTGCAATAAAACAACTAGTTCAGACAGGAACCGGAAGGTAAACTTAAGAAAATCCCTGACCTTGTGCAGAACCAGCTCCGTAGTAAAGGCCTCTCGAGCATAGGCACTATCAAAATCATCGGCTTTAATCTCCCCATCCAGTATCCTCTTGACTCGGATAGCATAGGCGGTGGGCGAAGAGGCTATGTCAGTCGGGCTCGAGCCACTGAGCACAAGCTCGTGATGACCGGACTGCTTGGTCGGTTCCGACCGAGCCCTCGAATTCGTGCTGGACTCATGGACCTTATTTCTGCGCCTCTCATCCCGATCACCCTTCCTCGGGGGCAAAGACCGATGCGGAGGCGAAGGAGGGGTGACCAACACGCCGGAGCCAGAACCACCAGTGATCTTCGGGACCGACCGCGAACCCCGCGAGCTACCGACCTGCAGGGGCTCGGTAGTCGTCTTCTTCTTCGGAGGTTGGTCCTTGTTGGGACCGGAAGTGCTCACTTCTCGTGGACGTTTCTGGGACATCATGGCCGCCAGCAAATCTTGTGGACTAAACCTGGCCATGTCAGCTGGCAAAGGTTCCTTCTTGCCCTTAGAATCGGTCCAATGATTAGTACCGACACTTCTCTTCCCGCGAACCGAAGTGAACTTATAGTTCTTCCGGGAGTAAGCTATATCGATCCGGGAATCCTCCTTGGTGGTCTGGACCGTCTGCTTATACCCTGCAAGAAAAACAAACACGTAAGTGCAAGATCAGAATCGAATAGTAGGCTAGTTCAAATCGAGGATCACACTTATGGGCACTCCGCCCTCAGACAAGAACTCGGGATCGGTACTGCTCATGTCCATCCACACCCATTGATTTTTCCACCTCGGAGTGTTTTGAGCACACTTGGTTATCATCGCTTCGGAAAGAGAATACCTCTTTGAAAAATAGTAATACCCGACAGTAAATCGACCCAGTCTATATAAGTAGTGCCATTTGCTAAGGGTCGGAGGACGAGACCCGCTCGTAAAATACGAGCAGAGTCCCAAGCATGTGACACCACGCAATCGGTGCAATCTGAAAAGGTGCTAGACCATACGACTGAAGGATAGCACGGAAAAAGGCATGAGCTGGCACCCCGATTCCATACTTAATCACCGGGGGGAAAAAACTACGATGTCGGGTTGCGGCGGACGATCACACCTCTCATCGCGTCTTGGAAGGGTGTATCTCATTTTATGGCAAGCAAATCCCATCGAAGCCCTCTTTACATCGTCCTCGGTAGTGAGGGACACCGCCGTTCGAACAGGATCATTGGGAATGATCTGATCTTTCTTAACGAAAGACTTATCCACCACCATGGGCTCATAAGAATCCTCGCTCCTTTCGTCCGCAGCATGATCTGAATCCTCACAATCCTCCGCATCAGAAATCTCTTCAGGCTCGAGGTCCTCAACAGGAGATTCTCGAACAAACCAACCCACCTTGGAACCCGACGAGCCGGCTTCTTCCCGGTGTGGCGAACCTCTCTCACCAACCTCTGTAGAACCAGAAGAGGAAGAAGGTTCCTCCCAAATCTCGACTGATGACGCCATCAAAACCACTACAAAGCTGAAACATAGCGAGACACGGGAACACAAAAATTGGCAAAATTGGAAAAGAGGTCTCCTGAAAAACAAAGAAAAACAAAAGAGATACACGCGCAATCAAGAAAATGGGAAAAAGACCTCGACACTGAAACTCGCAAAAATTAAAGCAGGATAAACGACGACATGTAACTGATTCGATCGATCACACCATGCACACGATAATTTGTAAACAGCGTCAATTGAGCGCCAGAGTTCCAATACAAACACAGCCCCACGAAGCACGTAAAAGCCCTAGTTATGAGGTACGATCAACACGAATAATTAAGACCCGAAACCACTCCTTAGATTCTGGAGGACGAACGGAGCAAGAATTGCATGCTATTACAAAAATGAAGCCCAGTAAGTAAGCAATCTCATGACTCAGAGCCAAGAACAACACGACGGGACAATATTCGACACTACCAAGTGACATGCAACCTACCCCCACTACAAACAGCTAACAATCGCAAATAATCACGGAAACACACTATACGAAATAAAAAAGATATCAATACTAGCGGCCAACACTAAGAATCACACTAACTACTAAGCCCTAACTACCCAGGTCCGATAAATTAGCAGCATAGGCAAGCGACCTAGAGACACTACGCGCGCACATTTAAGATAACTGTGGGAAGATAAGGCAAAAGAAAAAGAGGGACGAACTCACCGTGAAAAGAGACGCAGAGGGAACGCCGGAAAGACGCCGGAAGTATGCTCGCCGGAACAGGAATTGTCAGGATTAAAATTGCCAGAATGGTGGCGGTTAGCAGTCGGAGAAGCAGGAAGAGGAGCGGTTGAAGAATCGTGAGTGAAAGTGAAGGAATGTGGAGCAATCGACGTATTTAAAACCAAAAACCGTTCGAGTCTTTGTAATTGCCCTCAAAGTTAACCTTATTTACCATCGTGCCATTGCTTGGGCGGCAAAATCAAAAAATGCCCAAGACTAAAGGTCGCCACCGACTACACTCGGGGCTCGCACTCGATCCTCTAAAAACCTCGGGACCGACTCGATCTGTCAGATGCCCTAGGCCATGATCCTCACCTTGTAGGAAAAATCCTAACGCGACCGACGCCCTCGACGGGAATGTGGAGCTTCCCCTGGAAATCCACAAGCGTCTAACAGTCCACCGGAACTCTTCCTGCCAGCGCTTCCCGGAGCCTTTATTGAGTGTTCGCATGAGAACTACGCTCCATGCAAGAGAACATTCCCCGGAATGATTCTAATTCATGCGATTTTCGGACTCACGCCTTGGCCCACGGGGCGGCACCCTGATGCCACCCGATACAGCCATACACTCGCATTCCCACGGAATCTTCGTATCGGCTTAGAGTAGTACCCCGACTACTCCCAATAGGAGTTGCTCTCTTCGGAAGCACCTCCCGGGCCCGAGGACAGTCTCTTGGACGCCTCGAAGTTCAACGCTCTGTAACGTATTCCGATTGATAATTTTGATTCCAGAACCTACCCCAGATAGGCCCTGAAACCAAAAGGGGCTATTGTTGGGGCCAGATCCACAAGGCCCAGGCCCAATAAACGTTTCGGCCCAACGACAACGTAACCCAAGCAGCAAGCCCACCAAGGAAGACAGGCAACTCCTGAAAATGTCTAAGTTTAGTGGTCGGTACCGACCCTGGTAGCGCTTCGGTAACCGACCAGTCGAAGGGCTCGATACCGAGGAGCCCACTAAAAGAAACCCTAGAGCCCGGCGACGCGTGGACGTTAGAGGCCCTAACCGACCCCGATAAATCCGGAGCCGCTTCGGAAATCACGGCGAGCCGCGGGTCACCAGCAGCTAGGGTTAGGTCATGTACACCCCCCCCCCCCCCCTATCCTGTCTATAAATAGGGGTGGAGGATTCATTTTTAGTATCAATTTTTCTCTCGCAAACGTTATACTGTAACTCTGCCAAAATTTCTATAGATTTGTCGGAGCAAATATAACCGTTCTTTATCGTTTTGATTCATTCTATTTGCGTTTTATTTGTTTTTTCTGTTATTATGTGACGAAGTTCCGAGAGCTCCTATTTACAGAAATTCGAACCTCAACAAATATTATTAAAATTGATGTTTTGACAATAATTTTATTATATTTTCTAAAAAACACAATTTTAGTTATTAAAGACTATAACCAGTCTCTGTTTAGGGTGTAGTAATAAAAAAATATTATAGGTTTGAGCTAGTGCTTGGCAATTCATGAAACAAGTACGGTTTTTTTCTCTGTTTCTGTCTTGGGCGACAAAATTCAAAATTCTTTTCTTTCATTTTGTTTCTAGATTTCGATCACTACCGCATTTTCTTGTGTAATGATTATGCACATACGAGAATTTAGCTCCATGACATTTCTATTTCATATTTTCAGAGAGAAAAATATTAGTCCAATGCAAATCAAGAATGATCAAATGAACTAAAACAACCTAAAACTGCACAAAAAATAAACCTAGCTAGCCTGACTTAGACGCTTCACTTCTCTGAATATTTTCTCTTTTGAGCTCCATGAACTTGGCTGCTAGCTCATCATAATCCGGTAGCTTCGGATGGATATGTTGACTAGGAGAGCAGAAGTCGTAGGACTGGCCGAATGGAAATGAGCTCGACCTATTAATGTTGTCTGAAGCACTGCTGTCTTTAGGCCTTTCACAAGGCATCGTCATCGCTCTCAAGATAGACGGCAGAGGAGTCTGTTTATGTGCGCGCACTAAAACCTCCTCTGCCTCCACCGCCTCGTTTACTTCTCGACTGCACAAGTAACGAGGCTGTTCTAAACTGCATTTCTTGATTCTACTAACTTCATGGCTTCTTCGATGGCGGGATTTTCGCCTCGGCCTAATCTCAGGCGACGTATCATCCGACTCACCGTAGTATGCTGTGTTTAGGCTTTTTTCTTGAAGCACTGATCTTCTTCTTGTTCGTTTCCTCCACGCCTTCTTCAATGCTGTTTTTTCACTAGGTAACTCGAACCCATGATCTGATTTGAACACGAACAACCTCTGATCTTGGAGATTCCCATCTTTGATCACAGGCGACATGCGCTCCTCAATATCATCCAGATATATCACTTCCTCCCCCAATGTGGCTGAATTTTCTGAAGAGTAATCAAATTCTTTGCTACCAACTCCATCTTTCCTCAATCCAAAACGTGATTCTGTCCATGATTTCTTGTCCTCGTCCAACAAGACCGTGCTGTCGTTTTTATCTTCTTGCAAATCAGATTTGTTGTACTCCAGCAACAGCGGCCCTGCCTCAATGCTGCTTCCAGCAATATCGTTCAAGAACTTGTGCTTCACATCATTAGGCACCTTTTTCATCTCCAGATTTTCCACAATCTGCAGTGGGAGATGGATTTTCAATATCCAGAATGCAACCATTGGTAGTAGTAAATCTCGAGGCTAACCTGATGTTTGATTAGATTCCCCGGAAGCAGTTCGAGCGCCGCCGACACGAATTTCCGGCCGTAACGCTCTCCGAAGAGCTCCCTGATAGAGAGGAGCTCCGGCAACTCTCCGAATCTCGCCGACGAGAAAATAAGAGTCGACACTGCTTCACTGATATCATTCGGGCAGTCCCTAAAACATTTCATTTAGAATGATTCAGTTGGAGATTAAATCGATGAAGTTTGCATTTTGATAGTTAGAGAGAGAAGATATATCATATATCATATATATAATTATATATACCTGTGCTTGCGGATGTAGGGAAGGTTAATGAGCACAAACTCACAATACTGGTACAGCAAATCATATATCTGAACCATATTTTCATCAACCACAACTTGCTCCACCTGAACAAAGATTTCATTCAATCAATCCATCGACGCGAAAAATTATGAAACACAGACAGAAAAATGGAAAACACGAACCCTTTGGAAGGCAGTTTGATGGTGGCCGTTTTTGAGAAGCTCGGCGACATCCTCTCTCAGCTGCTTCACAATGCAACTTCTCTTGTTCATCAGCAGTTTCACGCGGCATTGCACCCTCCTTATCAGTTTCTTGCTGCAACACAGACATTAATCATCACATCATCATAAACTCAGACATGGAAAACAAATGAAGAAACGACTTTTTGATGAATGAATACCGTTTACCATTTTGAAGCCTTCCTCCATCCGAACAGAAGGTCGAACATTCTTGCAGATGGGTTTGGTCGAGTTCTTGGTGAAGCTAACGAGTGGTATAATTTGACTAATGAGCGTGGGATATATTTTTTGGTAGAATTAAATTAATAAATTAGGAAGCGTGTGGGCGTGATCATTGAAGCTGAAGCTGAAGCTTAAGGCGAACTGAACCACCAATGAAATTTCTTTTTTTTTTTTGAAAAAATTTATTTTAATATTTTACGTTTTTGGGCAGTTATTTTAGGAGGGAAGTGGGTGGGGGGTGGAGGAGACTGGAGAGAGTGGGTTTGACGATAACAATATTTGAGATGAGAGAGAAAAGAAACACCACTCCACGAAAACTAACTCCACTATCAAATAATTGGATATTACATTAACAATGTAGTAACACATAATCTATATATATATATATAAGAAAAATCCCTCTCCAAAAAAATTCCCCCAAAAACTATTGCCAAATATAATCACATAATATATTAAGTAACTTAATAAACATAGTAAATTTCTAATCATTGTATTAAGTAATTTAATAACAAATGGTAAGTTTCTAACCATTATTATATAAAGAACCCCTCTCTAAAAAAAAAGTTTCCCGAAAAAACTATTGTCAAATATAATCACATAATATATCAAGTAACTTAATAAACGTGGTAAGTTTCTTATCATTATATTAAGTAATTTAATAAAAATGGTAACTTTCTAACCATTAATATATTTTATGTTTAATCATTATTAATAGTTATATTAGAATATGTAATCCAATAATATAAGATCAAACTTATTTACCCGCATGTAAATTGATTTAAATATTATCAATTCATTTATACTTTCAAAAACAATTACACAAAAAAATAGGAAAATAAATAAAAAAAACTTAACAATGAATAATAAAATAATTTAAATTATACGGCAGGCAATAAGTAAAAACAAGAAAATAAATTAATATAGTTAAGAATAAAATAATTTAATTAATATGAGAATGAGAATTCTACCCTATAATAATATTAAATTAATCAAGATTGTCCATTAAAAAAAGGCCAAAACATCAAATCTAGTCCCAACTATCCGCCTTTTTTCAATTCTAGTACGAATTATACCTATTCTCTAATTTATGTCCAAACTTTCAAAAATTATTCAAATCTAGTCCAAAAAATTTTTCCGGCGACGGAAAGCTGACTGGACAACCGGAAATCCTAGTCATATTTAAAAAGAAAATCAATTAATTCCACATCATAATAATAAATTCCAACTCATAATAAATTATAATTATTTTATATATCATATTATTAAAACAAATAAAGAAAATCAATTAAACCCTTCTTCCAAAATTAAAATCGTCCGTCCCCTTTTCGTCTTCCCATTCATTCGTCCCCCTCCTCTTTCTGTTCGTTCTAAGACCCAACCCCAGCCCAGGCGTAGCGCGACGGAGGCGGCGGCAAAGAACCCTGAACCTTAGGCGTGTTGAATTATTTGAATTCATGAAAAGCTGGGTTTTCAGGTCTCCTCCTTCCTTCCTTCTGCTGGTTTTGTAGGGATATGTGGCCATGCTTACTTGGGCTACTTATTTCTTTAGCCCAACTACTTACCCTTTCCGAGCCCACTTACCTTTCGTTGGGTTTATGGATTGGTTTCTGGGTTGGGGCTTGGTTCGGGCTAAACAGTTACTCGGGGCGGTTATTCTCGGCTCACTATATATATTGTGTGACCCGCTTTCTTCTCATTCAGAAAAAACCTAACCCTAATCGCGCCGCTCTCTCTCTCTCTTTGTTCTCTGAGTTCTCTCCTTCTCACTTTGAATCTGAGTGTTCTTGTGAGGTTTCAGTGGTGAGATTGAGGGATAGAGAGGGTATAAGCCTTGTCCTTCGTGTTCCTGCAACTCCTTTGGTCAGAGGAAGGTTTGGGGTGCTCAGAACGGTAAGGTCTGAGCCAACATCTAGTCCCTCTCGATTGTGGAGGCTAAGGTACTTAGATCCGAGGAGTCTGAGGGTCCTTGTAGCGGTTGATCAAGCTTGAAGGTCGAACTAGGTCCGATTGTGGAACCCTAGGCCAATCAGGTCTAGGTCGGGGTCCGGTGGTGTAACAGGCGAGTTAACGGGCCTGCTACCGTTAGATCCTAACAGTGGTACCAGAGACCAGGTTTGCAGACCCGCAAGCCTGCACCACCGTCGTACCCACGTCGTCAGTGCCCCAGGGCACGCAAGGTAAGTCGGGTGTGCCCTCTCCTAGGGCCCCCGCTCTGGTATTATCTCGCTCTACCTTAACCCCAAATTCGTCGAGTCTTTTGCGTCTAGAACTGTAAAACCTAGGTCATTAGGGCTCAGACAACTGGACTGGATAACCGCAGTTGAATGAGCATCCTTCTTGCTGGTCCGGACAACCGCAGCAAGTAAGGATCCGAGTCTTAATTGTTTTTGGGGTGTTGCTTGCGCTTTAGGTTAGGTTTACATCACTTTGTGGCTTCCGTTGTGTCATGATCTGATTTCTCTTAGTGAATCTTTACTTCTGTGATTACTTTGAACGAATCTTGACATGTCTCTCTCTGTTCTTGTCTGCACTACTACATGCCATTACCCTAGGACTGCAATCTGAATATATGTACATTCTATTAACTTCCTTAGGATCTTTGTGAATATATCCTGTCTGCATTTGTCATAAATATTTGTTATCATGGCATCTGGCATGACATCTCATGGTTTAACTCCATTCAATGGTAAAACTGATTTTACCATTTGGAAACAAAAAATAGAATGTTTAATGATCCAACAGAAAGTCCTTAGGGCTCTTACTGCTCAATATTTAGATTCGGATACCCCTGAAAAACGCATAGAAATAGATGAACTGGCTCGTTCCATAATAATTTTGAACCTGTCTGACTTGGTATTAAGGAAAATAGGTAAAGTCAAAACTGCTATGGAATTGTGGGACAAATTAGATACCCTGTTTACAGAAACATCCTTGCCTAGCAAGATGTATCTCTTGGAGACTTTCTTTAGGTTCAAACTTGACCTTAATAAGGACATAGATGAGAACTTAGATGTGTTCAACACACTGATTCAGGACATAAAATTAACTAGAGACGAGCATATAGATGAGTATGCCCCTATTGCCTTGCTGAATGCTATCCCAGATTCATATAATGATGTAAAATCAGCTATTAAATATGGAAGGGATTCTGTTAACCTTGAAACTGTTATGAGTGGTTTAAAGAGCAAAGAGCAGGACCTAAAAAGGGGCAGAAACAGAAACAGGAATAATAATAATAATAATAATGAGATTTTAAATGTCAGGGGTAGATCTAAAACCAGAAATGACAGGGGTAGAAGTAATGAAAACAATGGCTCAAGAGATGGCAGAAAGAACCAGAATGACAATAGATATAGGTCTAAATCAAGGTCTAAAGGCAGGAAGTGTTACAATTGTGGTGAATATGGGCATTACATGAAACAATGTAATAAACCAAGAAAAGAAAGGGGTGAATCAAGTGGTTCTAATGTGAATACTGTTAAGGGTGATAATATGGGGGATGTTTATATGATTTCTGAACTTGACTGTAACAATTCCCTCCCCTCAGCTTACACTTGCACTGAAAAATTCTGTGATTCTGAGTGGATAATTGATTCTGGGTGCACCTTTCATATCACACCACACAAACAACACTTCGCTTGTATGAAATCTGTTGAGAATGACTATATCTTGCTTGATAATGAGAAAAGGTGTAAAGTAGAAGGAATAGGTAATATTAAACTCAATTTCCTTGATGGTTGCTCTTACACATTAAAGGATGTTAGATATGTGCCTGATGTATGCTTTAATTTGCTTTCCTGTGCTGCCCTAGAAGAAGATGGTTTAGAAGGGAGGTGGGGTAAAGGGGTTATGAAAGTTATGCAGGGATCCCTGGTTATCTTTAAAGCAGATAAGAAAAATAACCTTTATGTGTGCAAAACAGAACCTGAACCTTTTGCTAATGCTCTTAAATCTTCTGAAATTGATGTCTCTAACCTATGGCATAGGAGGTTAGGCCACATGAGCAATAAAGGTTTAGAAATATTAAAAAGGGAAGGAGTCTTTGGTTCAGATAAAATAAATGCTTTACCTTTCTGTGAACACTGTGTTCTTGGTAAACAGAGTAGAGTGTCCTTCCCTAATAATTCCCCTCCTAATTTCCCTAAA
>JAPKLW010000545.1:316834-368705 GCA_026898455.1 Plectranthus barbatus | reverse complement strand
GTTATCATGTATAATTCATATAAATATGTTTGGAGGATATGACACTTCTGTTGCGTGGAATGTATTTTGTTTTAATAGTAGTGCATTAATTAAAATTCACAAACTTAGATGATCCTGAAAAGCTCAAACTCATGACTTTTCGATTATAGTGAATATGATGGGATTCGATCCCCAAATAGAAAGGATAAATTATCTCCACAATCATCGAAATATACATGTAATGAGCACCCAACTCTTATAAATATGAGAAAACAACTATTGTAAAGGGTTGGAAAAACCTTGTTATTAATACACAATTTTACACAAACATTTACTAGCTAGCTAGTATTCTTCCTCTAGACAATTTTTGGAATCAACAATGCTCTTTAAAATAGTTGGTTTTAATTAATCCAATAATACACTCAGTCTGAAAAAATACATCACAAATCAAGAAACGATAATTGATTATAGTACTTTAGAAAATGTTATGCAGTGTTAAATAATTGTTAATTTGTTTCTTCCGAGGTACAAAATAATTGGTAGCTAATTATATGCCACGTAAATATTTGTATGTAAAATTCTCTCTCTCAAATCCAATGAGTCCATGAATTGGTAACCAAACTTTTATGTACAACACACTCATCATATCGATGTGTAGGTATGCATGAATAAATATTCATATGAGCTAAATATAGTTTTATTGGGAAATGAGGAATTTTTTTATTATTATTACATTTTTCGTGAAAGAATATAGACAAATTTCCTGTTCAAAAATACTCAACTCTGTAACTCGTCCCCGTCGACACGATCGTGGCGGCCATGTCGGAAGAGAAGCCGTCGACCACCAGACTGAAGTCAACCAACACTTTGAATTCTTTCAGCCGCAATTTCGCGACCACCATGCTGACCGGCACACTCATCTTCAACGTAACCGGGATTCTACGATCCTTTCGCTGCTTCACGAGGGCTCTCAGCAACTCTAGCCTGAACGGCGTTTCTCCCGTCAGCTCCACATCAAAAACGCGGCTGCTCGCGCCCTTCTGTTGGAACGACGGCAGTTCGCCCGCGCAGAGATTTACATCGGCATATTGGATGGTCATGGATCCGCCATCTCCGTAGACAACGCCAATGTTCTTGTTCGGGTTCGTGGCTTCCACGGCCACTCGAATCTTGGCGGCGATGCCGGAAACCGGAGAGAAGTCCAGGGATTTCACGGAGATTTTTTGGATGGCGAAATCGGGGGTTTTGGGGAGGAAGAAGAAATAAGCCATGATTAGGATGGCGATAATGAGGAGTAGGAGGCAGCAGCAGCAGAGGAAGCATCGGCGTCCTCCGCCGCCGGATTTTTTCTGGAAGTCTTTGCCTTCGTCTTTTTTCATGGCGGCGGCGGTGCGTCGTGGAAAGGGGGGACGGTGGTGGTGTTATAACTGAAAATTGAGTAGGATTGCAGAGGCGGGTGGAAGAATATAGCATTCGTGAGCAATTTGTAATAGGAAATATTAATGATTTCATCAATTACCAAAATCTTGCAATATTATTTGCCTCGCCTTGTGATTAGTCAGTTAACATACGGATTAGCGTAACAAATTACAAATTGATGTGAATGTATAGAATAGTATGCAAGAATATAAGATAAAGATGTTAACTTAGCATAAAATCTGCGGGTTGGTTCGATTAGCCAAGCTAAAATGAAGGTTAGGAATGACATATTTTTTAGCCCAAAAAAATTCTTAAACTAATAATCCGGCGTCCGATAAGGTTGAGCCTAAAATTTGGCAGGTTGACCATTTGGCTTGATTAATATTTTTTATTGTAATTATATTGCCAAGTATGACATTTCTTGATCATGTTTTAAGTCACAAAATATAAATAATCTAAAATATATAATTATATTCTTAAAAATTATTTAACTATAAAGTTAGAATATATGTAAATATTGATAAAATGATATATTTTTTATATTTATAAGTATGAATATATAAAGATTGTGATATATTTTGAATTCTTTTAAGATAAAATTAAATTTTTTTTTCATATTTTACTACTTAAAAGATTATTGAAATGAGAAAGTATTTAATGACATGAAACAATATTAATTAAACATAAAAAAAATAATTCATAAATTCATAGGTCGACCATAATTGAGATAGTCTGAAAAATGATGGATATGACCAATTTAGCTCGAATTTTTTCAGACTGGAATAACCCCCAATCAGGTAAGTCTGACTCAAAAACTATATGATGTACATTTCTGATAATGAATATCAAGTCCACACTAATTCCTAAGCATTTGAACATCCAAAAAATCGTGAGCCCTAGCATTGAAGACGTACCAAAATCCCCACAATAAATTACAGTTTAAAAGAATTTGCATTAATTGGAAAATGAATTACAGTCACGTAAATTCCCAGTTTGTGGCCTAGGCATGCAGTAAATTCCCCATTCTTGACAAAAAGTGTGATTCCAATTCCATAGCTTAAAAAATAAAAACTGCTGAACCTCTTCTTCTTTTTCATGTGATCTTTCACATATATCTCACTCTCATTTCTGTGACTAGCTAGCTTCAATAATTAAATCCTCTCACCCATTCTCTTCTATTTATACACTCTCAGTCTTCTCCATCCTAACTTACGCTTTCGTCGAATTTCGAGCCGGAAAGAAGGACAATGTATTAGATGAAGAAGGGATCAAGATCTGTGCTCCTTGTTTTTATTTTGCAGCTTCTTGTAACCATACATGCAAGGCGCTTTCACAATTTACGTATGTTTTTCTTCATGCATGCATGAAACAACTCATAATATCATATAAGACTTCTTTTTTGGCTAATTGATCATGCAATAAATTTACTCAACTTCTCTATGATCAGATCATGGCCCTCAAATTCAATCACGGAAAACTGAAAAGGACTCACCGGTGAAAGTGGAATTCTACGGTGGCGCCGGGTCAAGCTTACCGGATTGTACCCACGGTTGTGGGTCTTGTACCCCATGCCGGCTAGTTATGGTGAGCTTCGTCTGCTCAACCGTTGAAGAGGCGGAGACTTGCCCTATGGCCTATAAGTGTATGTGTCACAATAAATCATATCCTGTTCCATAACTATATTATATTATATTATTCATGTATTGTATAATTCAAATTTTGAAGCACAGAGCTAGATCAACAATTGCAAGTTTCTTTTAATATGAGTTGTTCATTTCATTTGGTTTAATATTTTATATTGATAGATAATGTTGAGGATTAGTTACCTCTTGTGTTATAAATCTTGGTCCAGCGTTTAGTAAATCTTGTGTTGTAAATCTGATAATCTTGAATTGTAAATTTTATAATATGAATTACAAATTTTTTGAGATATTTCAAATTTTGAATTAATGATAATTCAGATTGTGGATTATGAATTTGGTAATTATATTATATTTCAAGTACTCGATTATTAATACTCATTCTTTATATATCTAGATAATTTTTTAAAATAAAGACTTCTTCATAGTAAATTCGAAATTCAAACCTTATGCCATCACAATGTTCTTTTAATTTCTTAAAAATTATATTAAGTTCGAATACTTTTTTCTTAAATATTTTATAATTGTTATGAATAATAGTTAACGAAAATATTATATAAATTGATGTACATAATTTAAATTGAGATTATGGCAATAGCTTTATTCAATCTATGAATAAGATTTATAATTCAGCGACTTATAACAAAATAAAAACTTTATACCTTGCGCAATTCTGGAGTAAATTTTTCCACAATTTCTTTTATCTCTTTCCCCTCTCTCTCGGACATTCTAGTTCTAGCATAATAAGGAAAAACTATGACTTGGGCGATGTTATTGCAACATGGCTTGTTCTGGAAATCTCTGTAGCCGTCATCATAATCATCGCCTTCTCCATTTGTCTCCCTTCGATTATTTGAATTTATTTTTTTCCAATTGAGGAAGCAGGGATTCACCTAGCCGGGCTTCCCTCTTTGGACAGAGAAAAACTTCCAAAATCAAGAATCTTTTATTTGCCTGCTTTTTCACATGGGGCATCTCTAGGTACTGCGGTTTCACCCTTTGAATTTTTTTGCATTAATTTGTTGGTTAGTTGCAATGATTTTGTTTTTGCTTATTCTTTTTGTCTGAATTCTGTCATGCAAAGATGGTAACATAATGTGCATGCCTTTTCTCTTTCCTTTTTGAAGAACTTTTGTTTTCACTGAATATATCTCAATTATGAAACCCATCATTTAATTTTTCATAAAAAACAGTTAACCCACCAAAAGGTACCCTTTGATTGCGCTATTAATCTTTCCTGTTGCATGTGAGAGCCTCCCAAGAATTAATTTTTCCCCCTTTTTTAACCTTTTGGTGTACCTATAGCTCTTGACACTAGTTTGAGGAGATGGAAATTTAGAAGGTTGAGAGAGAAAGAAAGGATTTTGGAATGATGAGGGGTTGAATTAGAGGAGCCAAGCATGGGCTGGTGTAATTATTGGGCTAAATTTGCACTTGCATAGTCAAACTGTTTTTCCTTTTCCTTTTGGTATCAAAGGGTATGGGAATCTGATCTCCCACATTTCTTTCTCTGATGAAATTAAGGCACAGAAAATGTATTCCTTCTTGTGCCTCTCACCAAAGAGTAAGTTGTTAAGCTCATATTTCTGGTTGAGATATTGATTTGGCGATTAACGGGAGATCAAAACAGAGATAGTAGATTGTGTGTGATGCTATTCATTTTAGTGGGAAACAATATTAAGTGAACAAATAGTTGTTGGTACTACGCGATTTTAATCTCAAGAGTATCTTTTTCTTTCACCCTAAGAACTGATTAGAATCAATCTGTTATATTTTTGTTCATGTAAATTGTACTTTCTGTATCTATATACCTTTTCTCCATGGTGATCGAATAGATGCTGTTTCAAGATACTTCGTTTGCTTATGTGATTAGAACTTATCATCAAAGTTTTCAGTAGTTTTATTTCATGAGCATCAATGATTTTTTAAGATATTGAACCTCTGTTTTATATTTCATATTATATATTTTTATATATAATATTATAGTGCTACATATATATCTTCTAGTTTCTTATATGATGTCTATGATTGCTAGTTTGAGTCTATAGATGTGTATATTGTAAATGACTGATGGCTTAGTGCACAGAATTGAGATTTTATATATCCAGGTTAACCTCCAACTTTGATGCTTTGAAGTTGTTAAAGATTTTTCTTTTCTTCTTAAGGGTGTCTTTATGTTCAGGTTGATGAAGATGAACTGTACTGGGACAGAAAAAGACGAGATAAAGAATCGGCATGGTCACATAATTCTGCTCACGTAATATCACAGTTAGCTCAGTGCTTTAGTGAGTAGAGAATGTTTACTCCAAATCTGCATCTCTGCTTCACTTAATTTTGTTACACCCCTTTCCACTTTTTGTTAAAAGCTAAGGCATCTATTCAGCTTGACGTTTAAATATATGGTGATTAATCAGAGTTAAAGAATGGAACTCTCCCCAGTTTTGTTTCTCTGTTAAAGATTAACAATGAAAGGAAGATGAATGCAGCCAATTTTATCAGTTGAGTGCTCCCAGTCATCTTGATCTCAGAAAAGATAATCTATTTATACGTCTCTTGTGTTTTATTTTCGTGTGATACATAGATAGGAAAGTGGAGACTAATTTATTCAATCACATTTAACTTTCTTATTCCATTTATTTTGCTCCTGATCGGCTCATTGAAATTTGTAGCTAATGCTATGGTTGGACCTCGAGCATGGGTAGGAGGATTCTTTAGCCGTGCCAGCAATAGAAAATTTGGAAGTGATAAATTTCTTAACTACACTTTGTCTCCTATTCAGGTATTTGGAATCTCTATACATAATTATGTTTTTTCATGTTGTATGTATTTTAAAATGAACAGTGCCACTTCTTACACCGGTAATGTGGTTGTTATTTTTGATTTATGAGTAATTATTTTCCGTCTATGGAGATTATGATTGTACAAATGACAATGGTTTCGCTTTGGCATAGGTGTATTGTTTGTACTCTCTTGATTTAGCTCACATATTCTTATTTCTGCCAGGAAGAAAGACTGCAAAGACTGAAAGATCGTTTAGGAGTACCTTATGATGAGACACGAACCGAACATCAAGTATGCTTTCTGCATCTTCTCCTAATAATCAACAGAGATAGAATATAACTTTTGTCATATTGAGACTCCACATGCTATATATAAGTAACATTTGCATCGGGCGAATATGATGCCGGTTATGAAATTTGCTACTGCTTGTCATCTTGTATGCCTTAAGTAAAGTTTCTCCGAGTACATCTGATATAGAAGTAGGGAGGTTTTAAATGCAATATGTTTTTCAACCATTACTGACTTCATAGTCCAACTCCATCACCAGGTAGCTCTTCAAGCCTTGTGGTATATTGCCTTTCCAAATGTTGAGTTTAAAGGTCTGATATCTGAGCAATGGAAAGATATGGGCTGGCAGGGAGCGAATCCGTCCACTGATTTCAGGTGCTGTTTTATCTCTAGTTTCTGCACCATGTAAAGAAAGTCCGATATTCCTTTCAGCTTGAGAATTTCCCTTAACATCGAAATTCTCAATGCTATTGACATGAGTTAAAGTCATTTCAATTTTTACATTCTCAAGTATCTAACAAAGCTTTTGTCATCTCTTTTAAATGATGCATACGTATATGAGTTTGAATTCTCCATCGAATCACTTTTGTTTGCTTGTGCTAGTGAACTGAATCCCAAAAAGATTATAATTGTTCTCATTATGTTTCTTACTGGCCTCAGGGGCTGTGGCTTCCTTTCACTCGAAAACTTGCTATATTTTGCCCAAACCTACCCGGTATGTTTGTTCAACCACTCATTCCAGCAGCAGCTTATACACACACTCTGATAAATTCCTGCAGTTGGTATAATTTCGGTTCAAACATGGTTTTCTACTAATACGAAACATTTGAAGGCTACTTTTAATAGGTTACTTCTAAAGCAAGCTGGAGAGCGCTCTGAATGGGAGTACCCGTTTGCAGTTGCTGGCATCAATGTCACCTTTATGCTGATTCAGATGCTTGACTTACAGTCAGGTGCGTCGATAATGCACGTTGCAGTCCATAGAGTAGACTATGGAGCTTCTTTATGAAATGGTATTGCACTATAACTACGTTGTATAATTCCTTGTTTTTTGATCTCATCTATCTAACAGAAAAACCAAGATGTCTTCCTGGATTTAATTTTCTCACATTGTTAGGAGGTAAAAAAAAAAAAAAAATCGATTTGTGGCTCTGTTTTTGTCATTAATTTTGTGATGCTGTGGAATGAGAAGTGTTGGTGATGCAATGGCAGACGATGAAGATGCATTCGATATCCTGTATTGTATAGCTTTCACAATGATGGATGCTCAGTGGCTTGCCATGCATGCTTCCTACATGGAGTTCAATGTACTCTCTCTCTCTCTCTCTCCCCCCCTCTCTCTAAACATCTAACAAGATACTACATTTGATCTGCACAGGAAGTTCTACAAGTAACTAGAACACAGCTGGAAAGAGAGTTGTCATTAGAAGATATTCGTAGAATACAGGATTTGCCTGCTTATAACTTTTTGTTTCAGTAGTTTTATAGTTAGATGCATAAAGTCTTTGTCTATTTGATATCTTGCCCGGTTTCCGCTGTTCGGAGCCTCAAGGGCTACGTGTCTACTGCTGCACCGGGCACAAATTAATCCACCCGGTGCAGCAACTGTTTCCAGCATCACCCTCCTGTTTACTAACGAGCTTGATCACAAGTCTAATGGGTTGATTTGCCGATGTAACATTGTAATTAATCTTCAGCTGTAACATCTATGAAATCCATAAATTTTATGTAAAATACATGTCACACTTTTTCTCCAACTTAATTATTAGATCTTATAATCAAGAACCTCCAAAATCTATCTGCTCTCCCTCTCCTCTCCTCTCTCTCCAATTTGAAGCATCACCAATGCATAAAAAAGCACATATAATTAACTTTCCAATACATTTTTTCCTACTAAAATCATTGAGTGGAATGATCACGCATGGGACTGTAGAAAAGTTTAAATGGATAGAAAAGAAAGCATTAAACTCTCTAGATTCTTCAGAGGGATGCAACTTTCTTCTAATATATTACTCTTAAATATATTAAGCATATATAGATGATGTCTATGACTTTACATTTTTTATATTAAGCACATATTTTTTTTAACTACTACAATAACATTTTAAAACTGTTGTCATTGACAATATGTAAAAGCATTGTTGTTAAGAAATATATAATAACAGATTACTTTGTTAATAGACAACAAGCCGTTGTCTTAAATGTCTACGATAACGGTTTATAATTATTGTTTATCAGCGTTTTTTTTCACCCCTACAACAACACCACTTACGATCATGGTTGAAATACCCTTACGATAATTGTTGTCGTTTTGTATTTTTTTTGTTGTATAAGGTAAGTAAGAGACTTATGGCCGAACTCTCCGAATACTATTGTAACTAATTCCAAAGAAAAAAGGTGAGTAGCATTAATGTTAATGCAAGCTATAAGATAAGAATAATAGAAATGAGTTATACTGCAAGATTTGAGGTACAGCCAAGTAGTCCAACCTTGTTGACAAAATGGTGTGAATTATTGTAAAGGGAGTTGATTGTTGGGTGTTGCACTTGCACCTGTGATTAATGTGACGTCGTTTTTGTCAATTGAGATCATAAATATTTTACTAACTTTATTTCAAGTGGGTCACTGAGTCAATGAGAAATTGTCAAGATTTCAAACCCCAACAACCAACCAAGAGCAGTAAAATCTATGTTACACTTACACATATGCACTTTGATTTAATTACTTATTCTTATCCTAAAATAATGCGTATTCAATTATTAAATGATTCCAACCATTTATCCATAATTTTGTACTCGTTTACTATTTATTTATTCATCATTTTCTTTGTCCAGCTTTGAGTCTAGCTCTAGCATTTTGGTTTACGTAATGTAAGTATTTGACTTGTAGAATATTAAAAAAGATAATAAATTTATATACCGACAAAAGGAATTTTACTCGAGAAAAAAAAGGAAACAAAAGATACCGCTAACTAATCATTTTATTCAGAGTCACACGCCTAGCTGTCCAAACAGGATCTGCACTATAAATAATGTCTCTTTTTTAACTTATCCATTATATTTAACCCAATTAAAAATATAAAAGATTATTACTCCTTTATCATTTATCAAACTTATTCTAACATATTTAATATACATTTGACACTTTTCTCTTCCACCGCCCTTGTCCACCCATGCTGCCCCACCCACCCTCTGCTAATAAAATTTTGCTTCAATATTATGTGATCGAATCAAATTCTTAACGATCAATATTATGTTATCAAAAGTTTTTAACCGATCGTGTTCGTATTGAAGTTTTAATAATTATCATGTTGACATAATAATAATAACTCGACAAGCACGAATTTATGAGTAGTGGTTCTAACCTTACTTTTTGTAAGATGAATAATTAGAGGGTGAGATCTAGAGCTACAGTGATGTAGTAGACAAATATGAAATGGGACAGATTTGTAGGTCCATTACCATCTACCTCAACATATTAACTTGTCCACCATCGAATTAATCACTTTCAATTTTGGTCACATGAAATTACTTTTATTTAAACAAATTCTCAACACAAACACGTGTTCATTTTTATTTAACCCTTTTCCTTCTTGACAAAAAAATATTTAAAATAATAATAATAATAATAAGATTATTTGATAGGTGCCAAAAACATGAATAAGTTATTTACTCACATTGAAATCAAATAAGTATTATTTTAGAATTTAGATCCTTCAGTTCCAATAACAATTTCTCGCGTGTAGCTAACTATTGCTGAGGTTATAATAATTTAATATACGGCAAAAAAAAAAAATACATGCATTTTTTCTGGTCTGTTTCACTCCACGATCGATCAAAAAGCAAAATTACATGAGATTTATTGATCACACAATTAATCGAGATTTTTTTGGCAATAATGTATTTAGTTGAGTGTATATACATGTAACTCGATTTTTAAAATTTTTGTACTTACCAGCCAAATTATTTAAATATTTGTCCTTCAATTTATAGACACATAGTCGATGTAGAAGAACTCTGCGTTTATCAGTGATAATATACAGCTTATAATTAATGCACTTATCCAAATAAAATCTGTGGTGTTTTCTCAGTTTTCCAGTTTGGGGAGATAACTATCATTGTTATTTTTTTTATTTTTTTAAAAAAAGAAACATATAAACGGTTGATATTTATATAAAATCAGTATAATTTTTGTTGAATAAGATCTTGGTCACCTCAAAATTTCAGAAAATGGATATAACTTAAAGAAAAGCATAATAATCTGGTAAAGATGTGACACAATGATTCGTTTTATTTGATTTCGTAGACGAAAATTAAAGAAAACGTAACTATCTATATATATAATGGAACCTTTTATTTTTTTTTAAATTCTTGCACTTTTGAATAATACTAATTGAAATACAAATAAAGTGCGACAGAAAAGCTTATCTAAGAAATTGCATATAACTAAGAAAAAATATATGATTAATTAAAATAGTTAAAACTCGGTATAATATTAAAAAAGAAAATAAAGTATGAAGCCGAGTGCACATGATGGGCCAGCGCTTTTTGGAAACACGCTTTTGCAACTCAACTGAAATTAAAGCGCATAAAGCATGTGATTTGGTCCCCCAGAGTCGGGTTTAGCTCGTGACTCATTATTTATATTATCATTGACTTCACCCAGTGAGTTGTGATTAGATTTCGCACCTCATTAATTAAATTATATGCTATTTTTCCAATATTTGGACTTTAATGATTATTATTTGATATAAATATAGTAGATGGATATGAACATTATTAAAATGAAAAGAAAAAAAGGAAACATAAATTATCTTATAAAGACATTAAAAGTGGATATTCATGTATGGAGATACTATTTAATGTAGGTATTCGTCATTTCAGTTCAGTCATAATCTTTTGCTTTATAATTTAATACTGTATTTTGGTTTAATTTCGGTAAATTTATTGAGTGTAAGGAATGTCTAGCTAAATACATAAAAATCCACCTTCCAAATTCATAATGTTAAATACTTATTGCATATTGCCCTTTTAACTTAACATAATAGTTATTTTGCATCAATTGTATTTAATATATATACACATATACATACATATATGTGATTTGATTGATATTAACCTTCTCCGGTGGGTTAATTATACCTAGTATTTTATTATATATGGGGTGTTTTTATATAACAAAAAATGAAAAGATATTACAAAATGTTATACTTTTTCAGTTATATTAGAATATTGTTTTATTTTAATCAAAATGATTATTCCCAAATCTGTCCCTATAAATATATGTTACTAGTATGTGTGTTTTATCGTTTCAGTAAGGGTGACAAAGAAATAATCTACTTTAAAACTCTTATACATTAAACTTTTATTAATGTGTGTGAAGAAGAAAAAAATAAAATTAAACTTATAGCCTGTTTTATTGGCAAGTCGAGTTACGACTTGATATTAATACAATATACGTCAATTCGATCTGGTCCCATCTATTTTATTGTATTAGAAAAGTTAATCTTGACTATGACTATTTATTTTTATGTCAACTCGAAAGTGACGCGAAATGACATGCTTAATTATAACGAGAGTTCTAACCTTATTCAACATTATATGTTTAACACAAATTCAAAAATACAATTCATACTTAAAGTCTTAAAATTTATACTTACAAGCAACAAACCAACAAAACAAAGTTTATATTAATGTCTATACAAATTTAATTATTAGTGTTATACGTTTTACTTATTCCAGTTTTCATATTTGATTAATTATTGACGAATTGTATTGGTTTTGCGGATAGACTTGAAATCGACCCGAATCCGACACAATTATTAATTGAAATTCGTGGATTCGGCCCGAAATGGTAGGACTCAATCCGTTTATTTTATATTTGTTAAGTTTATTTTGTGGTTGCTGTGTCAAGTCAGAAATAATCATCGCTAATTTTGTTAAAGTTCGAACTCATAATCATAACTATTGAACAAAAACCAAATATTTTAATCAATATGTCCGAAAATTTGGAAAATGACATAAATGTAAATGAAAGTAAAAATGAAATAATTGATTAAGATGGTGGAATATATTGAATATTTGAAAGTCGGATAGGTGGCCATTTCCGATATGTAACTAACATGCATGTATATGAATTGGTAGATATTGACAAAATTAACCCGCATTTGTGTGTGAACACCAACACACTTCTACTAGAAAAATGTGGCTATCTGTGCTCCTCCCAGGCCCCATCCATCTCTCACACACTTATCCTTTAATTTTATCTATTCTTTATTGTATTAGAAAAGTTAATCTTGAGTATGACTATTTATTTTTATGTCAACTCGAAAATGACGCGAAATGACATGCTTAATTATAACGAGAGTTTTAACCTTATTCAACATTATATGTTTAACACAAATTCAAAAATACAATTCATACTTAAAGTCTTAAAATTTATACTTACAAGCAACAAGCCAACAAAACAAAGTTTATATTAATGTCTATACAAATTTAATTATTAGTATTTTACGTTTTACTTATTACAGTTTTCGTATTTGATTAATTATTGGCGAATTGTATTGGTTTTGCGGATAGACTTGAAATCGACCGGAATCCGACACAATTATTAATTGAATTTCGTGGATTCGGCCCGAAATGGTAGGACTCAATCCGTTTATTTTATATTTGTTAAGTTTATTTTGGGGTTGCTGTGTCAAGTCAGAAATAATCATCGCTAATTTTTGTTAAAGTTCGAACTCATAATCATAATTTATTGAACAGAAACCAAATATTTTAATCAATATGTCCGGAAATTCGGAAAATGACATAAATGTAAATGAAAGTAAAAATGAAATAATTGATTAAGATGGTGGAATATATTGAATAAGAAAGTCGGATAGATGGCCATTTCCGACATGTAACTAACATGTATTTATATGGATTGGTAGATATTGACAAAATTAACCTGCATTTGTGTGTGAACACCAACACACTTCTACTACAAAAATGTGGTCATCTGTGCTACTCCCAGGCCCCATCCATCTCTCACACCCTTATTCTTTAATTTTATCTATTCTTTTTTCAATTTTATATTTTATTACAGAAAAAAAAAAAACAAGTGGCGAAGTAATTTGATGTAGAAACATCTTTAGTGATGAAAGAAAAAGAAATCATGGTTCATCAGCACAAGCCCTTCCTTCTACAGCGCAGCAGCCTTTGATTACAAACTGAAACTACTACTACTACTATTTCACAGTCAACACCTCTCTTTGATTACAAAGCAAAACTCTTCAACGTTAGATAATCTAAAACTATCAAAACGTATTATATAACCAGGTGTTTTAATTCTAGACGAGTTTCTTTCTAGCTAGGCATGCCTCATTCCCATGAAGTAGTTGAAGTCGTGATGTTGGACCCGCAATTGCTTCAGCCATGAATCCGCCACGCTCAACAGCGACACCATTCTCTCTCGGTCCCGACCCTTCTTGTCCGACAGCCACACATCTCCTTGCATTTTGTATGTCGACAGCCCGAACGCCCGCAGGGGGATCCCCTCCCCTTCCTTCCTCTTCCTCTCACCCTCCTCTGCCATCAACATCTTCTTTTAATTACTCTCCAACAAACAAATGGACTCGAGTTCATACCTTGAAATGAAGATGAGAGCGTGTGATAAGTCAGGAAACAAGTTTGCAGGTCTCTAATGGTTCTACCCGTGGGAATGTGATAGATAGGGTACCTGCATCATAATACATACCATTCATGTTCATCTAATTTACCATTCTTGATTTCAACATGTAAATTGATAAAGATGCTAACCAGGCAACGGCCATCCAACTAGCCGGTGAAAGATCTACGCTTCTTAACGACATTAATCCTGGGTGTCTTTGGGCTAAGCTACTAATCTGAGAACCAAGTGATCACTAGTTTCAGACATTAATACAGAAAATGCAAGAATGCATTCACCAAATCTTTTAAGGGATTAAAAGGGCAACCTTGTCTGTGAGAGGGACCCTTCCGTAGGGGGATGATCTCTCAAAGTATTGAAGGTAAAGGTTACCCAGTCTTTCATTGTGATGCCAGAAACTATCCTGCTCGCATACCCCTTCCTCGGAGGAACATCCATCCCACCTCGACAGCTTCTCACTCTCGCTCTCGTCGCTATACGAATCACTGTATGAGTCCCTTGTCTCACTTACAGACTCAGTCTCCTCCCTAAACCAAATTTATCAAATCAAATTCACGACCAATGCAACTCAAATCAACATCAATTGCAAAACGAGAGGAACACAACAAATCCACAAAAACAACAAGACTTATTTGAATCCAATTCAGACAGGAGGGTGAAGTGGTGATCAAGATCAACTGTTGAAATGTAATTACCTCAAACAGTTTGCAGATGAACTGCCAGTGAAAATCTGGATAGCAGAGAGATAAGGCACAAAATATTGGACAAGGTTTTGGCCGTCGTCAGAGACGATCGGAATTCCGGCACCATAAGCACTCCATTCGTCAAAGCACTTCCAAAGATCAGCAAGAACAAAATAGTCAACTTTTTCCCTTTCCCATGGATGCCATAGCCTATTAAGCTTCCTCGACTCACTCTATTGCGCCATAGAATGAAGGAATAAAACCAAACAAGACCAGAAAAAAACCCATCAATCAATGGAAAAAAAAAAAAAAAGAAAATTCAAACAACTAATAAATTCACACACAAACACAGACATATTATCTGTATATATTCATATAACATCGTAGGAGAATGAAATGATGAACGCTTCAAACAATTTGTGCAACATATATGAGAGAAAAAAGGATTATAAATTTAGGGAGGGAAAAAACAAACCTTGGACAAGAACTGGGATGGGACCAGGGGCGTTGTGCAATCCAAGAAGCTTTCAAGGTTTGTCTGCATTGAAACCTTGTCAAAGATCAACATAATTTCCTTCAATAAGGCGAGAGATAGGGAGAGAAAAAGAGAGAGAATTTGATCTTATTCTCTCTCCTAACTCGTTTTGAAAACAGAGAAAGTTAGCACACAAGGGAGGAAGAAAAACAGAGGAAGGGAAAAACAAAAGGATTTTTCGAGGAGAGGAAGGGAGAGATTGACGGGATTTTCTTTCTCTTTCTAAAAGAGAGAGAATATAGATGGCAAATATGGAGGTCTAAAGAAACAAAGATTACTACCCTTTGACGTTTGGACTAACCATTGGCAAAAATCGCCAGTCTTTATCAATTCCACTTCCCTTTTGCTCTCTTTCTTTTTTTTTCTTGTTCCCCTCCAAATTCAATCTTTCAACAAGATTTCTTTCTGATCACCGTAAAAAACGGACACGGATAAGAATTCGGATAAAACCAAACAATCCAATCTTCCCAAAACCAAATCCCGTATTTCTTTTTTTTTTTTTTTGAACAAAATTTATCGCCCATCAATTTAATGGACACGAAAAGCCAAACCCACAAACCCAAAATTCCGTTCAAGATCAAAAACAGCTCACATTAATAACATTCATTTCCCAGGAAAATGACATGCACCCTGTTTCCGAAATTCCAAGATAACCCCCGTAAATTACGCTTTTTGTGTGTGTTTCTGTGTGTGAAAGCGAAGAGGGGAAACTTGGAGGAGACGAAGTTCTAACTTAAACCGGCCACAAAACGTTGGAATCACGCGAACACAACCGAAAGGCAGGCGTTTTTGAGAGCTAAAAAAACATGAAATATTGGATCGGTCTTCTTTTCTTTTTCTTTCCTCTTCCTATACTCGCAATCAACAAAAATCCACCGTGTTTGATTCGTTATCTCCTTTTTCTCTTTTTCGATTAAAAGGGAATCAGCTTTCCTTCAAAAAGAGAAACCGACTGATGTATTTGAGCCGTGGTTATATCAATCTTGAAACCAGAATTTTGGTCACCATTGCTAAAGCAGGTGTTCGAATATGCGTGTACTGAGAGAGAAGAGAGAGAAAGAGAGACGTAGTCAAGAACGCTTAAAAAAACAGAAGTGTCAGATTTTGTTTTCCTTCAAATTTATGGCGTCTGTCAATCTTATTTCCGCTCAAAGATACGTTTTTTTAATTCTTGGATTTGTTTCTACTATATAATACTCCCTCCGTCCCATTCTAATTGGCACACTTTTTAAATTGAGCGTCCCAACCAAATTGACACATTTTTTAAAATGTAATCTTTTCACACTTAACAATAAAATATTAATTCCACTAACTCATTCTACACTCACAACTCCTAATTTCCGTGCCGAAAAGAAACGTGCTAATTGGCATGGAACGGAGAGAGTATATATTGCTTTAAATTTATTATAATTGCCCTTTTATATAATATAATATTTTTAAATAAAAATATATTTATTTTAAATATATACACATTCAAATATTTCGAAATTTTTTAAATGGTACTTATTTATTACAAATTAAATATTTTTATCATTATATCCAAATAAGAGACTATAGAATTAAGACGTAGCCCAGAATCTCTTTCGAGTATTGTCAAAGTAATGATCCATAATTTCTTCGAATATGCAATATTTTTATGACCCGATCACAATTAATTGGATTATTTATGAGAATATAATAAATCTTATTAATATTTTTTTAATCAAAATATCCATATCTAAAAAATAATTATTATAGACCATAAAAATAATAAGCTGAAATTATCTTAACATTGGCGCCGAATAAGTCTATGCCTTTTATGAAATTGAAGAATGAGTAGGTTTGAGTTTTGGGTCAAGGTAACAAATTTCAAAGTTTGTGTTTTCACAAGAAACCAATAAAACCTATGAGTTTATTTTAATATAACATCATAAAATTTAAAAACTGGGCAATAGTGTGAAAGTAATTTTGAATAGTTTATAATATATTGAAATCTTTACATTGGCCACAATTTTAATTGTATATTTAATTTGTTTGGATTTATAGTTATTTCATAGTTGAGTATTCATTTGGATGGCTTCGGCTCCATAGTGAATTTCATTTCAAATAAAAGGAAAATAATTTTTCATAAGACTTTTTTTTCCCCTTCTATTATTAATGGGACTTGGTATCTTGATATTTTTTTATTGCTCCAAGTTGGGCAAATAATATATAAATCGGATCGTACAACATTGTGGACCATTATCTTATGTGTATCTGATTACCTTCATTTAATGATATCATTTACAATTATATTATTTTGTCATGTATTATTTTAATATTTTCACGACGGATTTTGACAATTTATTTGACTTTATCTAATTTCAACCTAAATCCACAGAATTGGTCTGAGGTCTTTTTTTTTTTAAGATTGATGCAGTTATATATTATAGGAATAATATTTTCACTTCATATCTAAAAAATAGTTTAATTATCAATTTTAGACAAAAAAATAAATTCTTAATTTAACACTTAATGATTTTAAAATTTTATCTATGACCTGATATTGAAATGAATTTTATGATTTTATATTTTTGGATGGCAAAGATTATATGGCTTAGTTTACTTATTATAAAAATATTTAAGATTTTGAGGATAATTTATATTTATTGCTTTTAAATAACTATATATGTCAGTATTCTAAACCCACTGAAGATATATTATTTGTTGGATAAATATCCAACTAACCTACAATTATATTAATTTTTAATATTAACAAAGAAAAAAAAAAGCCCGCTAGAGTTATTTCACCAATGAATATAATTAAAGTAGCATGAACCACCATTCCTCTCATTAATCCTTATAATATAATTTATAAAATGTAAGTGAATGCAAATTAACTTTGGAAAGAATGAAATCCATCTCATTTGCGTAATCGGATTAATAATTTTAGATATTGCACATAGACTGATTAATGTGACAAAAGCTACTAAATAATAATGAAAACTATATTTTTAATTAATTGATATTGTAAAAGTGAACGAAATCCAGTTTGAGTTTGAGTTCTCTTTTACACTTTACTTTGTTTTGTGATAATTTTCATTAAATCTTTATGCAATATTTATATATTAGAATGGGCATTAACAACCCTACTAAAATTGAAGAAAAACACAAAAAATATAAACAAAGATCTGGGTCGAATAATTGTAGTTATTGATAGAATATATTTCAAAATATATTTTAGATATGTTTCCTAGATTCGTATATCTTGTATCTAGGGTTTTCCAGTTTACGTATATCTTTTTGTACTCTATATATTCATCAATAAAGTATTTTGTTTCTTGCTGAAAACCCTATCATAGTATCAGCCTAATAACGATCCTCCCACCCCACCCCTCCTCTTCTTTCTCGTGCCGCCTCTCATGGCCGACCCTCTCCCTCTCTCAACCCTCATTCACATGGTGACGATTAAATTATCGTCATCCAATTTTCTTCTGTGGAGATCTCAACTCGTACCCCTGCTCACATGTCAGGGCTTACTCAAGTACGTCGATGGCTCTTCCTCACCACCGCCCGCCACACTCACTTCGCCGACCCGGACAATCAATCCCAATCCGGCATATTCGGAATGGCAAACTCAAGACCAGCGTCTCCTTTGCCTCTTGCTTTCTACGCTGTCCGAAGAGGCGATGGCCGAAGTTCTCGGCTGCTCAACATCTCGCGCCGTCTGGTTGGCGCTCGACTCAGCGTTCAGCAACAAGTCGAAAACTCGTGAGCTTCGACTCAAGGATGAACTGCAACTTATTAAAAGAGGTTCTCGCTCGGTTACAGAATACGGACGTGAATTCAAGGCTTTGTGCGATCAGTTAGCCGCCATCGGACATCCGGTTGATGATTCGGACAAAGCACACTGGTTTCTCCGAGGTCTTGGACCGTCGTTCGCCTCATTTTCTACTGCCCAGATGGCCCTCACCGCGCTTCCCTCCTTTCGCGACTTGCTATCCAAGGCCGAAAATTTTGCTCTTTTTCAGGAATCGATGGAGAACAACCCTACCTCTCAAGTTGCTTTCTATGGACATTCCCAATCTTCTACTGCGCCCTCTCGCACCAACTCTGACCAGAAAGGCAACAACAATCAGAAAGGCAACAACAATCGTCGGGGCAAAAACAAGAACAATCAACGTAGAACTCCGCGCTGCCAAATTTGCCGTATTGACGGACATTTTGCGAGTGATTGCCCAGACCGCTATTCACGATCCACATCGGCGAATCTTGCCGAGGCCTTCAATGCAAATTGCTCTCTCTCGTCAGCCCCTTCATCTGATTGGTTCCTGGACACAGGGGCATCTGCCCACATGACTCCCGATGACTCGATACTGGACACATCTCACCCTTATTCTGGGTCGGATCGTGTTGTTGTTGGTAACGGTGCACATCTTCCTATTTCCCGTGTTGGTTGTTCTCATATTAATAACTCTCTCTCTTTATTGGACGTTTTGGTTGTTCCGTCCCTCACGAAGAACTTATTGTCTGTTAGCAAGCTAACCAGTGATTATCCTGTTGATATTTCTTTTTCTGATCGCTGCTTTACTGTTCAGAATCGTCACAACAAGGCCGTTCTCGCCAGCGGTCGACGTAGTGTCGGGCTATACGTTCTCGAGCATGTGCATCCGGCTTTCCTCTCGCAGCTTCGGTCGAACAATTTACGTGCATCGTTTGAACTTTGGCATAGTAGATTAGGTCATATTTCTTTTGATTCTATTACGTTGCTTAGTAAACAAGGGCACATCTCTGTTACATCTTGTTTACCTAGGCCTGGTATTTGTTCATTTTGTCAATCTGCAAAGAGTTCTCGCTTACCATTTGTTTTAAATGAAAAGCGTTCAATGTCTGTTTTGGATTTAATACACTGTGATCTATGGGGTCCTGCCCCCGTTATGTCTACTGGTTCATTTCGCTACTATGCTATTTTTGTTGATGACTTTAGCCGCTTCACATGGTTCTATCCATTGGCCCGGAAATCAAATTTCTTCTCTGTCTTGAAGACGTTCGCTGCCTTTGTCGAGAACCAATTCTCTTCCTCAATTAAAGTTTTTCAAAGTGACGGTGGCTCCGAGTTCACTAACACATCCGTTCAGAATTTTTTCAAAGAAAAGGGTATTCTTCATCGGCGCTCATGTCCTTACACGCCATCTCAAAACGGCAGGGCCAAACGCAAACATCGCCACATTACGGAGACAGGCTTAACTTTATTGTTCCAGTCCCGCCTTCCCCTGTCGATGTGGGTCGATGCGTTTTCTACAGCCACTTATATAATCAATCGCATGCCGTCATCCATTCTCCAAGGTCTCTCGCCGTTTCAGGTTCTCTTTGGTTCTGCTCCGAATTTTGCTCACTTTCATCCGTTTGGATGTCGGGTTTTTCCTTGTCTTCGAGATTATTCAGCCACCAAATTTTCTCCGCGCAGCATTCCATGTATTTTTATTGGATTTTTTTCACAGCACAAGGGTTTTCGCTGTCTTGATCCATCTACTTCTCGAGTTTATGTTACTCGGCATGCTCGATTTGATGAAATTTTATTTCCAATGGCTGGTTCCCACCGTGGTTCGTCTCCAGCAACGTTAGACATCTCCACATTTCTTGAACCAAGTCCTAGCCCGACGCCTCCTAAAGCGCCAACATTGCCGGCACCTGACACTCCAATATTGTCGGCTGCTTTGTCTCCTCGTCGACCTTGCACTCTTTGTCCAGCTACAGCGATCGACGAACCAGCTTCAGCGATCGACGAACCACCTGCTCCAGCCGCTGCACCCCCAACCCCAGCCGCAAATGAACAGCCAGCCCCGCCACCGGATCCTCCTGGACATCCAATGGTTACTCGCGCTCGCGCAGGGGTATTCAAGCCAAGACATCTCGCCTACTATGCTTCCACGGCTCTGCACCATGCTCTTCTTGCTATGCCGGAACCTAAGGGCTTCAAGTCAGCATCTAAGAGTCCTCATTGGCTCGCTGCAATGTCTGAAGAAATGGCAGCTTTACACAACAATCAAACATGGGACTTGGTCCCCGCTCCACCCAATTGCAACATCGTTGGCTCTAAATGGGTATTTCGGACGAAGTATCGCTCTGATGGTAGTATTGATCGTCACAAGGCTCGACTGGTCGCTCAAGGGTTCTCTCAAATCCCTGGTCTTGACTTCTCACATACCTTCAGTCCGATTGTCAAGGCTTCTACAATCCGGATTATGATTTCTCTCGCCGTTATTCACAAATGGCCGCTTCATCAACTTGATGTCAAGAATGCGTTCCTCAACGGTCTTCTCACCTCGCCGGTTTATATGCATCAACCTCCGGGCTTTGTTGATCCTCGATATCCAAACCATGTTTGTCGTTTGAAGAAAGCCCTTTACTGTCTCAAGCAAGCACCGCGAGCCTGGTTTCAACGTCTCAGCTCTTTCCTATTGTCGACCGGATTCACGTGCAGCAAGTCTGATACGTCTCTATTTATCTACTTGCATGGGACAGTTCGACTTTACCTCCTGGTTTATGTCGACGATATAATTCTTACGGGCAGCAGCTCTACTTACATTTCGAAATTCATTGCCCGACTTCACGCTGAATTCGCCATAAAGGACATCGGACAACTAAGTTACTTTCTCGGCTTGGAGGTCACTCATTTGAAAGACGGTCTTCTCTTATCTCAGGCCAAATACGCACGTGATATACTCGCCCGGACTGATCTCCTGGACGCGAAGCCCGTCGGCACTCCATTACCGCATGGTCTTACTTTATCTCAAACCGGTGATCCGTTCGATGACGTCACTCTCTATCGTTCCATCGTAGGTGCTTTGCAATATCTAACAATAACTCAACCGGATATCTCTTTCGCGGTTAATTTGGCTAGTCAATTTCTTAAAGCACCCACGCTCGAGCATTTTCAATCAGTCAAGCGCATTCTTCGTTACATCAAGGGAACTCTCTCGCATGGACTTCTTTTCTCCAGTCGATCTTCTTGCGACTTGATTGCTTACTCCGACGCTGATTGGGCGCGCTGTGTCGATACCAGGCGATCCACGTACGGTTATGCTATCTATTTGGCAGGAAACTTGGTATCCTGGAGTGGGAAGAAACAACCAACTGTTGCTCGATCTAGCTGCGAATCCGAGTACCGTGCTATGGCAAATACATCCTCTGAAGTAGTCTGGATCTCTTCACTCCTTCGAGAGCTGAAAATTCCGCTCACTCGACCGCCGACCTTATTCTGTGATAACAAAAGTTCTATCTTCTTAACTCAGAATCCAGTAGCTCATAAACGCGCAAAGCACATTGATATAGACTATCATTTTGTGCGTGAATTAGTTCAATCCGAAAACTTGGTCACGGAATTTATTCCAACTGACCACCAAATTGCCGATATATTCACCAAGGCTTTACCTCGGCCGCTGTTTGAATTTTTTCGTCGCAAGCTTCAACTCACGGCCATCCCGGATGTTTCGCTTGAGGGGGGATGATAGAATATATTTCAAAATATATTTTAGATATGTTTCCTAGATTCGTATATCTTGTATCTAGGGTTTTCCAGTTTACGTATATCTTTTTGTACTCTATATATTCATCAATAAAGTATTTTGTTTCTTGCGGAAAATCCTATCAGTTATATGGGCTGATTAGAAATTAAACAAAATTAAAAATTGAATTATGGAACTCTATAAAATATAAATTGAATTGACCCGTATTAGCATTTCAAATTGACGGATTAATTCAATCTTGAAGTTTTTAATAAAACAGAACCAAATTAATTATTGTCAAGGGAACTCTCGATTTCGTTTGAAATTTAACCAACTTTCTTTGAGATAAATTAATATGAAAAAAAATTATATAATCAGACCAATTCAGGAAAAGCCTTTCAAAGAATTTCAAATATCGAAATAAATGGAGATTTTATTCGAATATCAAATACCAAAATTGGAATATTCTTTTTTTCCACCTAAAACAAGACACTAAATATTAATTAACTGTTGCCATCTTCGTTTACCTAGTTTAATAGGGATATGACAATTAAGTAGAGCTGTGAACAAAAACTGCATTGACCAAAAATGCTTATGACATTTGCAAAAAATTCTTACAATAAAATTGGGAATAATTGCTATTCAAAAATGCTAGTAATAGAGTAGCAGGAAATTATTGAGAGTTCATGGATGTCAGGTTTTTTTGGTCCAAAAAGTAATGTCAATACATTTCACTATTTCCCAAGCACTGCAAATGGAGTATAATTTAGATTTAATGAAGATCGGGAAAGAAAAATACATAAATTCCATCTCTCGCTTTACTCGTTTATTAAGTGGTTATTCCCTTTTATTGAAGTTTGGAATTTACATTACCACTTAATTCTTTTTTTTTCTTTTTTTCCCCCCCCCCCAAATGTCCTATACCACAACTAAATGACTAATAGACATGGTTGGAGGTAATCATAAGTCGAATTAATTTGTGAGTGATCGAAACAGGAAGTTTAAATTGATTTGTTGTATGTTGAATTAAGATTGAATTAGAGTTAATGAGTTCGTTTCGTGCTTGATTCGAATTTTCAATTTAATTGGCTCGTGAACTTTATTAATGTTAATATAATTCAGGATTTTACTCTTAATATATTTCTTAATTATTATATTGATTCATAACATGTAAATAATGTTAAGGATTTGTGTGGAACCATGTGTTCTACTTGTGAGATGGATCTGTAATCATGTTGGTTCCAGGAATAATATATAAGCTATAATTAAATAAGTATGACTCTTTACAATTTAAGTATAGAAAAAAAAAATCACACAATAAATCTAGTGAAAATTCTTCTTACAATGTGAATATAAGAATTAATTTTTATAAATGTACGTTCAGGATTTTACTAGAATTTCCGGTCATTTTATCTCAAAAAACCAGCATTATAGAGTATTTTTGTAGTTTTGAAGTTATTTAAGATTATGTTTGCATATTCAACTTCGACATGCATTATATATCTAACAAACATGCATTATATACCTAGCTAGGAAACATGCATTATATACTTAACAAACATCTTTCTGCATTATGATATGGTATTACTCTTATTTTAGAACAATATTACTATCATTGTATGGTATTACTTCCTGCATTATATATGGTATTACTTTTATTTTAGAAAAAAATTATATTACTTTCATTATAATGCATATGTTATTACTCCCTCCGTCCCGAAACAATTGTCCCCTTACCTAAAATGAAAAGTTAATACACACTCACTAATAAAATATTAATTTCCTCTATCTCTACTCGTATTGGTATCTGTGTCATTTTCAAACAAGACAATTGCTTTGGGACGGAGGGAGTACTATATACTCCCTTCGTCCCACTTCAATTGTCCATCTTTTCTTTTTCGTTCGTCCAACTTATTAGTCACATTACCGAAAATAGAAAGTTATTCCCCACTCATTAATAAAATATTAATTTTTCTTATCTCTACACACATTGGTTATTGTGTCAAAGTGGACAATTCATCTGGGACTGAATGAGTAATACATAACGAGTGCAAATATAATGATGAATGATGATTTCACTAAAAAATTATGTTGCATTTTATCTATCATATTCTGCATTATATACTATAACTTCAAGCATTATAGTGTGCAATTGCATTCATTATATAAGAACTCGTGTACTGTTACGAGAATTATGCATATAATCACTAATTTTTATTTTTAAGATGATTTTTTAATCGGAATTATAGTGTATTACTTTAATTTTAGAGCAAAATTATTTTACTTTTATTATAATACATAAGTTATTTAATTTGTGCATAAGATTAATAATTTTCATTAGTTACATAGTTTACTCCCACTAAACATGTGCAATAGAAATTTAGTTTTGAAAATAATAAAATCATACTACTATTATTTTGGTACATAAAAAATAATTTTAAATTAAGAGAATTATGCTATTTATAATTTTAAGAGAGAAAAAAATATAACTATATGCACTAAATATAAGATATTCATATCAAAATTGATATGAAAAATATCTTAATTAATATAGAAAATTATAAATAAGGAAAGTTCTATAATCTTAAGAATGAAACATATCTATTATTCATTTTCTCAAAAACTCTTGTGATATATAAATTCTTATTCGTGCATCAAACTATTTAAAATTATTGTTAGAAAGAATATTTGAATGTTTATCGTGTGAACTTCATTTTTAAGTTGTATCGATACTCCGTGGACCGCATTATTTTGACTTCGACATGCATTATATACCTAGCAAATTTTCATTATATGCCTAACAAACATGCATCATATAATATAATAATATACATTTAGATAATATAACAAAAAAAACACATAATTAAAAACAAGTAATGTATGATCTACTTTTATGACAACTGTACTATTTTCTACAATATGCAAAGATAATGAATTTTAAATTTTTGTTGATCTCGCAGGAAAAAATATATTGCATTTTATCTATTATGTTCTGAATTATACAATATAACTCCATGCATTATATTGTGCAATTTCATTCATTATATAAGAATTTTTGTACTGTTACGAGAATTATGCATATAATCACTATTTTTTACGATGATTTTTAAATCGAAACATATGCAATAGGGATTTCATTTGAAAGATAATTAAATTACCTTTAATTTGATATATGATACATGAAAAAATAATCTAAATCGAAGGAGTTATGATCATTTAAAGATTTAGAATGATTTTAGATGAGATAGAAAAAATATTACAAAAATTACCCTTCAATGCATGTTTTACTAGACTATAATGCAGATGTGATTTATTCTTGAGCGTTGGATCACCAATTCGGATGACCGAAATTGGTTCTTATGTTCACATGGTAAGGGGAGTTCTCATGTGATCACTCATATATATATATATATATATATATATATATAGTTGTGTTCAAATCCGAACTAAATGTCCTGAATGAACTATGAACTTTTCATTGTTGTGTATATAATTGATCATTATAGTTTATATGATAGTTCATTGTAGTACATAATTATGATACTTCATTGTTGTGTGTGTAATTGATCATTGTAATGTATATGGTACTGTAATGAGATATCATACATACAATAATGATCAATTACACACATAACAATGAAAGTTCATAGTTCATTCAGGAAGATCAGTTCAGCCTTGAATGCACCCCTATATATATATATATATATATATATAAAGAGAGAGAGAGAGAGAGAGAGAGAGAGAGAAAGTGGTGATCATATGAGAATAGTTTTTAGTATGAGAAATGAGAATAAATCTCAGCCTTTTATCTTGTCATTTCAACGCTCAAGATCTATTTAATTCTGTATGCAGTTTTAGTCCATTATCCTACATTGTTGCAAAATTAAGGTTATTTTTGTAATTTTAACTTTTTCAATATTGAAATAGTATCTGTCTTCACATTTGATCAGATTTTTATTCCTTTTTTCGTGCGATTTGATTTCTATTTCTTCCTTCGATCAAATTTTTTTCCTTGTTTCTGGATTTCGCATTCGTCTTCGCAGTCGTCTTTGTTACTTGTGGTTGTTATTGAATTCAATTTTTCATTTTGGAGTTCAATCGTTTGACGAAGTTACGGTTATTCACAGATGTGAAGGTATATTCAGAATTTTCTTTCTCTGATTTTTATTTTTGATTTGTGATTGTGTTCATGTTGGTTTGATGTTCTGTATGATTTGTGCTGGTTTTGGAATTGTAAACTTTTTGTTATTGATTGTTCGTGCGTGAAGATAGTTTTTTTTATCAATTATTAATTTTTTATCTTTTTTATTCATTATAGTTCTATAACATGTGCATTTTTTTTTATCAAACTTTTATTCCTTTTTCGTGCAATTTGAGTTCCTCTTTCTTCTTCGTGCGATTTGATTTCTATTTCTTCATTGGATCATATTTTTTTCCTTGTTTCTGGATTTCGCATTCGTCTTTGTTACTTGTGGTTGTTATTGAATTCAATTTTTCATTTTGGAGTTCAATCGTTTGACGAAGTTATGGTTGTTCGCGGATGTGAAGGTATATTCAGATTTTTCTTTATCTGCTTTTTATTTTTGATTTGTGATTGTGTTCATGTTGGTTTTGATGTTCTGTAATTTTTTAGACATGATTTGTGTTGGTTTTGGAATTGTAAACTTTTTGTTATTGATTGTTCGTGCGTGAAGGTAGTTTAATTTTTTTATCTATTATTCATTTTTCTGTCTTTTTTATTCATTATAGTTCTATAACATGTGAATTTTTTTTATCATGGTTTGTGAAATTTTGTGTAGTGACATGTTCATTTTTAGGTTTATATTATGCATTATTAGTGATAAACTTATGCATTTTATTATATTACAGGTTCATTTATACCAAATTGTCTTGATGAGATAAAACCTTTAAAGGGGAGAGTTTTTAGAACTCTTGATGATGGTATTGAGTATTATAAGGAATATGCTCATATTGTTGCTTTGAAGAAGAAGATGATTAAAGATTTTTATGGTCAATCAATTCCTGAAAATATTGAAGTGTTGCCTCCAGTTATTGTGAAAACCAAAGGCAGTGGAAGTCAAATTGCTTCGAGGAAGGAGAAAGCTCTTAGAATGTTGGATAAACCAATGAGAATGTGTGCAAAATGTAAAAAATTGACTATCGTGATTCAAGAAATTGTGTCAAAGTCAATAAGAATGTAACCACAAATGCATGATAGCATTCTTATAGATGCATGTAGGATGGTCAAAAATGAACTTACGACAGTTAATGCAATGTAATTTTATTTTTTTTATTTGTATTTATGTAAAAATTAAGTGAATCGGGCTTAAAATACAGGTTGCTGTTTGTTTTTGAGTATTTTTATAGTTTTAGCCTTTACTGCAGGATATTGGGGTAAAAATATCGTCTTTTTTAATTTGCTGAGATTGAATCATGTTTGTTGATTTGATGAAATTGACGGGCGAGATTTATTCATATTTCTCATACCAAACCTCATTCTCACCCGATCACTCGCATCAATTCTTCAGGGAGAATGAAGGCAAAATGTGGTTAAGAGAATGAGAGGCAATGGCTAGGCTAGGGAAGATAAAAGGGAATGGGTTAGATATAAATCAAGTGGGCTATGAGTTGAGATGGGCTAATATTTTCACATTCTCCATCATAGGTTTATCGGTGGCACACTACGACACAAAATGGCTATGCAGTGACTTATTTCATCATCGTCCAATGTGTCTGCCCTGCAAGTAACCAATTACAAGAGAGCAGACGGTTAGTGGTATTTGTTCTTTCAGAAAGCACATGAGTGCAAGAGGTACCTGCAAAAAATACAAAACCTAGAACATACAAGAATGATAAGTAACTGCAATAATAGACCAAGAATCAACCAAGATCAAAATTAAGGATCCTCATATATGATAACAACTTTTCCACAGACCAGCATTTGGTACCCATATTAGCAGGATTGAATTCAGGAGGGATCAAGTATACTAATCCTTGCCCAAATATATCACTAATGTAATGGAATCTAACATCTATATGTTTTGTCCTGTCATGAAACACAGGATTCTTACTCAATTGAATGGCAGATTGATTATCAAAAAAGCAAACCACTTTATCCTTAAGATAACCTATTCCATGCAATAAGTCTTTTAACTAAATAGCCTCTTTCATAGCTTCAGTAGCAGCTACATATTCAGTTTAGTAGAAGAGAGGGCAACAATAAGTTGAAACTGAGATTTCCATTAATACATGCACCCCATAGAGTAAACACATAAGAAGTAGTAGACTTTCTATTATCTCTATCATTTGCATAATTGGAATCAATATAACCAGCAAGTTTCACACCATCAGCACATTTGAAAAATGTTAAACCACATTTAGAAGTAAATTTCATATATCTAAGGAGCCATTTCAAAGCTTTCCAATGAGTCATACTAGGATTAGACATGTATCTACTAAGACAACTAACAACGTAAGCAATATCAAACCTAGTACTAACAATCATATACATGATAGACCCAATAGCATTAGCATAAGACAATTTCTTCATCTTTGTAATCCCATTTATCTTTAGGATATTGATCTTTACTTAAGATAAAGTGCGCAACAAGAGGAATATTCACAGGTTCGGAGGAAGACATAACAAATTTACTCAAAACTTTTCAACATGAAAATTTGGTTTAAAATAAGAGTAGACTTCTTTCTATCACTAGTGGTGTTCAACCCTAGAATCTTTCTAGCCTCACCTAAGTCCTTCATATCAAAGTTGGCACATAAAAAACTTTGGACATGCTTAACAAATTTAGCACAAGGACTAGAAATGAGCATATCATCCACATATAGAAGCAATAGGATAGGAATGTTTTCAGATTCTTTAAACTAAAGACAATGATCAACATTGCAATTTTTAAAGCCCAATGATTTCATGCAATTGTCAAATTTATTATTCCACTGCCGAGGGGATTGATTCAAACCATAGATGGAATTCTTTAACAAACTGTTGGAGTAGTCCCAATATAACTCGAGGAAGTAGTTCGAGTGGGTCGAGGAGACTAGTCCGGTAAAGTGGGTCGAGCCCGTGTAGGTCAAGGAACTCGTGGTGCAGTTCGAGTTGGATAGATATGGAAAAGATATGGTGTATATCTTGTTTCCTTGTTGGACAAGATTTATCCTTATTGGTATTAGAGTTGGATAAGAATAAATCTATTAGATAGTTTTAGTTTTACATATATCTTACCATATCTAGGTTTTATATTCCTTATGTATTTAGGAATATCTCCCTATATATACCCCTGCTCCCCACCAATTGTAATTGTCACATACTTTGTAATTTCTTCACCATAATAAAATCATCACCGAGGAGGCTTGAAGAGTGGACGTAGAGCATAGCTCGAACCACTATAAATTATTGTGTTCTTTATTTTATGTTAGTTATTTGTGTTTGCAATCGCTTCAATTCACAACAAATTGGTGCGGTGAACGTGGAGGAGGAAGGATTGCGATGGGTTCAGCCAAGTTTGAGGTGGAGCGCTTCACGGGATCGAATGATTTTGGATTGTGGAAGTTGAAGATGCAAGCATTGTTTGAGCAACAAGGCTTGGATGGTGCCTTGAAGGGAGAGGCTGGGTTACCTGACACGATGATGGAGCAACAGAAGAAAGATACACTGGCGAAGGCGCACAGTGCGCTCATTCTGAGTCTCGGAGATACAGTGTTGAGGAAGGTGTCGAAGGAGAAAACGGCAGCGGAAGTATGGACCAAAATGGATTCCTCATATATGAAGAAGTCCCTGGCGAATCGCCTCTATCTTAAACAATCGTTGTATTCGTTTAAGATGTAAGAGGGAAGACCGATCAACGAGCAGCTCGACGAGTTTAATAAGTTGATCCTCGATCGGGCAAATATCGATGTGGCAATAGGAGATGAGGATCAGGCATTGATGTTGTTGAGTGCGCTGCCAAAGAGTTATTCGAACTTCAAGGAAGCCTTAATGTATGGAAGAGAGTCATTGACCATGGATGAGGTTCAGTCAGCTCTAAGTTCGAAGGAGTTAAATGAGAAGAACGAGGAGCGAGAGAACTCTCATGGAGAAGGCTTGGTGGCTAGGGCGGCTAGAGGAAGACCGGAGATGAGGAACTCCAATAGGGGAAGTTCGAGGTCAAGGTCGAGGCCAAAGCCAGGATCACAGCCAAAGGTCAAGTGCTTTCTCTGCCAAAAGAAGGGACACATCAAGAGAGATTGTCCGGAGAGGCAGACAAAACAGGAGCAGAATCAGCAGGCGGATGTAGCTGTTGCTGAGCAAGAATATGACTCCGGAGAGGCATCAGTGATTTCGAATGAGCGCTCGGAGAGGGAATGGATATTAGATTTAGGTTATACAATATTCCACATGACACCAAATAAGTCATGACTCGAAGGGTTCGAAGAGCAGGAGAACTCGAGTGTTCTTCTGGGCAACAATAAACCATGCAAGGTGGTTGGAATGGGTTCGGTGAGGATTAAGATGCACGATAATACAGAAAGAGTACTTTGAGGTGTAAGGTATGTTCCTGAGCTTAAGAGAAATTTGATCTCTTTGGGGATACTCGACGAACTGGGTTACACGATCAAGGTAGAAGCTGGGACTTTGAAGGTGTGCAAAGGATCCTTGGTCTTGATGAAAGGAGCTCGAAGGAATGGGATTTACACTCTGATGAGGAGCACGGTGATCGGGGAGGCTTCGATAGTGACGATTGACTAGTCAGTACTGTAGCACAGACAACTCGGTCACGTTAGTAAGAGAGGGCTACAGGAGTTATCGAAGCAAGATCTATTGCTCGGGGATAATATCAGAGAGTTAGATTTCTGTGAGAATTGCATCTATGGGAAATCTCATTGGGTAAAGTTTGGAGTAGGTCGACAGAGAGCTCGAGGAACTCTGGACTACATTCACTCAGATCTATGGGGACCTTCAAGGGTTAGTTCGAATGGAGGAGCGAGGTACTTCATGAGCCTCGTTGATGATCACTCAAGGAAGGTGTGAGTCTACATCTTGAAGAATAAGAGTGATGCTTTGGAGACCTTCAAGAAGTGGAAAGTGCTGATCGAAAATCAGACTGGAAAGAAGGTGAAGAGGCTGGGAACTGACAATGGCCTTAAGTATTGCTCGAAGGAGTTCGAGAGGTATTGTTCGAAGCACGGTATTGCGAGGCACAAGACAGTGGCTGGAACACCTCAGCAGAATGGATTGGCGGAAAGGTACAATCGGACGTTGCTGGAAAGAACGAGGTGCATGTTGTTCGGTGCGAAGTTACCCAAGTCGTTCTGGGTAGAAGTAGTGACTACTGCAGCTTATTTGATCAACCGGTGCCCCTCGACTGCACTAGGTTTTAAGACACTGGAAGAAATATGGTCTGGTCATCCTCCGGATTTTAGCAACCTTAGAGCTTTTGGTTGCGTGGCTTATGCGAACATCAAAGGAGATAAGCTTAGGAGGAGGGCATTGAAATGCATATTCATTTGGTACCCCAAAGGAGTGAAAGGGTACAAGTTATGGTGTCTCGAGCCAGATCTAAGAAAGTGCATCATTAGCAGGGATGTGATGTTCAAGGAGGAGCTGGTAGGAGAACTGGATAAAGGGGCCGAGGAACGGGAAAATATCCTTGAGAACAAGGTGGTGCTTCGGAGGAACAGTCTCACAAGGTCGAAGGAAATAGATCAGTTGCTGAGATTGAGGTGGAGCCGACCAGTGGGTCGAAGAGAGTACCTCAGGTGGATGGCGAGATCGAGGTGGTTCGAGAGTCAGGTGCGCTTCAAGATTATAATCTCACGAGAGATAGGGAACGAAGGTAGATTAGACCTCCTACTCGATTCAGATATGCTGATGTGGTAGCATATGCCTTTGTTATGGCGAAAGAGGTAGAGCTGGATGATACTGAGCCGAAGAGCTATACCGAGGCCATAATTTGTAATGAGAGGCTCAAATGGCTCGATGCCATGAAGGAGGAGATGGACTCCTTGAAGAAGAATAACACCTGGGAGTTGGTGGATAAGCCGGGGGAGAAACAATCGATAGTTAGCTGTAAGTGGATCTTCAAGAAGAAACAAGAGGTTTCTGGGGTTTGATTCAAGGCTAGACTAGTTGCTCGAGGTTTCACACAACGGGAAGGTGTGGATTATGGAGAGGTGTTTGCATCGGTGGTGAAACAAAGTCTATAAGGCTGATATTGTCGTTGGTTGCTCGGTATGACATGGAGTTGGAGCAACTCGATGTGAAGATCGCATTTCTGTATGGAGAGCTGGAAGAAAGGATCCTTATGATGGAGCCCGAGGGTTTCGAGGAAGCCGGTAGCAGGGAGAAGGTGTGTCTTCTTAAGAAGTCATTGTATGGACTGAAGTAGTCTCCAAGACAATGGAATAGGCGGTTCGATAAGTTTATGGTTCAGTAGGACTTTGCTTGATGCAAACACGACCCATGTGTATATTTTTGAGGTGAAAATATGGAGACTCGAATTTATCTACTGTTGTATGTAGATGATATGCTGATAGCGAGTCGAGATAAGCAAGGGATAGCCGAACTGAAGGAAGCTCTTAATCAGGAGTTCGAGATGAAGGATCTCGGTTGTGCTCGAAGGATCTTGGGTATGGAAATAGTTTGAGACAGGGCTCGAAGAAGACTCACGTTATCTTAAGAGGGATACTTGATGAAAGTTCTTGAGAGGCATGGAATGAAGGATGTAAAGCCTGTGCTCACTCCGTTAGCAGCTCATTTCAAGTTGAGTGCTATTGGGAAACTCGACAAGGAGGAACAGGAGCTTATAAAAGGTGTTCCTTATGCGAGCGTTGTCGGTTCATGCCCGAACCTAGGAAAGAGCATTGGGCAGCTCTGAAGTGGGTCCTCAGGTATGTTCGAGAAACAGTTGAAAAGGGTCTAGTCTTCGAGGATGATGGTTCGAGCTCGAGGCTCCCAGTCGAAGGGTTTGTAGACTCAGATTATGCAGGATGTATGGATACGAGAAAGTCATTGACGGGTTTTGTGTTCACAACGTATGGAACGATGATTAGTTGGAGAGCAAGTCTGCAGAGGGTAGTTGTCTTATCTTCGACGGAGACGGAGTACATTGCCTTGACCGAAGCGATTAAAGAAGGTCTGTGGTTGCTCGGATTCATGAATGAACTGGGAATTAATCAAGGAAAGATGAAAGTTTCCCGTGATAATCAAGGTGCTTTGCAGCTGGCGAAGAATGATGTTCACCATGAGAGAACTAAGCACATAGATGTGAAGTTCCAATTTATTAAAGATGTGGTGGCAGCCGGAGAGGTCGAGCTGCACAAGGTCAATACTCTCGATAATCCTGCGGATATGATTACGAAGCCAGTTCCAAGTACTAAGTTTGAGTACTGTTTGGAACTGATCAAACTGTTGAAGTCGAACTGAAGAGGAGGTGCCAAGCCGAGGTGATATTGAGCCTAAGGTGGAGAATTGTTGGAGTAGTCTCAATATAACTCGAGGAAGTAGTTTGAGTGGGTCAATGAGACTAGTCCGGTAAAGTGGGTCGAGCCCGTGTAGGTCGAGGAACTCGTGGTGCAGTTCGAGTTGGATAGATATGGAAAAGATATGGTGTATATCTTATTTTCTTGTTGGACAAGATTTATCCTTATTGGTATTAGATTTGGATAGGAATAAATCTATTAGATAGATTTAGTTTTAGATATATCTTACCATATCTAGGTTTTATATTCCTAATGTATTTAGGAATATCTCCCTATATATACCCCTGCTCCCCACCAATTGTAATTGTCACATACTTTGTAATTTCTTCGCCATAATAAAATCATCACCGAGGAGGCTTGAAGAGTGGACGTAGAGCATAGCTCGAACCACTATAAATTATTGAGTTCTTTATTTTCTGTTAGTTATTTGTGTATGCAATCGCTTCAATTCACAACACAAACAAACATGCTTAAGCAATTTAGGATCCACATATCCTTCAGGTTGTTTCATGTAGATGTCATAATCAAGATTATCATGCAAGAAAGATGTAGTAACATCTATTTGTTTTAATTCCCAATTAAAATGAGAGATAAGGGCAAACACAATACGCACAGTAGTGTGCTTGACTACAATATCAAAAATTTCATTGTAGTCTATTCCCTCCTTTTGAGTAAATCATTTTTCTAAAAGTGTAGCTTTATAAATCTTAGTTCCAGCTTATTCCTTAATCTGAAATAAGCATTTATAATCAACTAAAGGGCAATTAACATGTTTGGGAACAAGAATCCAAGTCTTATTAGCATGCATAAAATTGATTTCTTTATCCATAGCCTTCATCCAATTACTAGATTGGGCACTTTTTAAAGCTTTAGAGAAAGTAGCAGACACATTATCATCCATATTTTCAAACATATTAGCAGCAAAATGAGACATGTCAATATTTGAAATCCTAGCACGAACCCTAACACTTCTTCTACTTCTATCTCTAGTGATTTGATAATCATTCAAATCAACATCATTTTCAACATTTAAATCAAAATTTTCAGATTCAGATTCAGGTAGGTCAATAGATTTCTCAGCAATTTCAGCATGTATGAGATCATGTTCAGGCATAGGAATAGGTACATCATCATGTTGAACAAGTAAATTAGCATTTTTAGCATGAAAATCAAAGTTGAAATCATGTCATTTTTTAGGTGTTAACTCCACCTCATTTGAAGTACTATTAGAAGCATAAACATGAATAGGTTCAAATGAGGAAAAATTAAATTCATTAAACACTACTTATCTATTAATTTGAATTTTAAGGTCGGGTTCATCATTACTCCAAATCATATAACCCTTGACACTTTAGGGTAACCTAGGAAGACTCTCTTCTTAGACCTAAGTTCAAGCTTATCACCCGTTTGGTGAATAAAAGCAGCACACTCAAATACCCTTAAGTTAGACAAATCAACACTTTTGTTTGCAAACACAAATTCAGGGCATTTTCCCTTTAAAGGGACTAAAGAAGACCTATTGATTAGGAAGGTGGCGGTGTGAACAACACCCCCCCCCCAAAACTTCTTAGATAAACCTAAAGTAGGTAACATACTTCTAACTTTGTTTAGGATAGTTCTATTCATTCTCTCAGCTATCCCATTTTGTTGAGGGGTATAAGGGACAGTTCTATGCTTTTTGATTCCATACTCAACACATAAATCATCTAAAGAATTGTTACAGAACTCTAACCTATTATCAGTCTTAAGATTCCAATTCTTTTGCATGTTTGATTTTCGATTTGAGTTTTCCAAGTCTTAAACCTATCAAACACATCTGACTTATATTTCATAAGAAAAACCCAAAATTTCCTAGAGTAGTCATCTCTCACCATGAGTTTCAACCCCAACAGGCCCCCACACATCAATATGGAGGTACTCAACAATATTAGAGCACTTAGACGCATTTGGTTAAGAGTTAATAGGAAATTGAACCTTGTGTTGTTTACCAAGAACACATGCATTACAAAAATGAACTTTACAAATGTATTCATTTCCTAACATGTTATCCTTCTTGAGGATATCTAACCCCTTATTATCATATGTCTGAGTCTTTGATGCCATAAAATGGTTTTATCATCCAACACATAGTTAACATGGTTCACATTAGAGCAAGAATGTTCAACATGACATATATATAAGTTGTTCACTTTAACAGCTTTAAACGAAACCAAAGAACCCCTTATAATCCTCATCATGTCATTTCCCCATCTTCCCTTTAACCCATCGGACTCTAAAGTAGCACATGAGAGCAAATCATAGCATATATCAGTGACATGCCTAACATTCTCAAGGTAAAAACAAATCCAGAGACAAACTTTAAACAAATCTCACCAAGACCATCAACTTGACATCTTTTCTCATTTTCCATAGAAACATATCCATATTTTTGTTCAGAATAACTAGAAAACAAGTGCTTGTGAGGTGTCATGTAAAAAGTGCAACCAGAATTAACAAGCCAATTGATAAGCTCATTATTTTACTTGCTTATCCATATTATTTTCTACTATTTTATGTATTTTTATTGAGTTTATACATATATTATGTGCATGAGTTGATATTTGGTGGTGTTATGCGGGTTATGGTGTGTTTTCACAGTTTTTAGGTCAAAATCACCGGAAAACCGTTCCGAAAGCAGTGACGTGCAAGAGTAACAGTGAAGGATTTCTCCACACAAGGGATTCGGGCTATTGGCGCATGAAAATGGATAGAGCTTTGAGTTAGCTTTCCAACGCAACTGGAATCGGGTCAATCGGAGTTTGGGAGAGGAAGTTATGGCCAAAACCGTGAGACCGCGCAGGAGGACGCCGGAGAAAAAAAGCGCCGTCGATCAATGCTTGATTGGCGTCGATCGACGCAAGTCTGGCGCGGAAATCCTGTCAAATTCGAGATATATCATATCTTTAGCCCTAGATTTGATAGGATACACCTTCCCCTCTATAAATACCTCCTTAAATTCGATTATTAGACATCACCATTCATATTTTTCAGTTCTCTTTTCATATTTTCATTCTGCAATTTAGTTTTTGGAGTTTGGAGACTTGGGGAACAAGAAACTCTTTTATTTTCTAGTAAGTTCTTTATGTTTATTCAATTTAATATGTTTTCTTTTGGATTTCTATCTGCGATGAGTGGCTAGAAACCCTAGTGGGTTCTAGGGTTTAAATATTATTATGGATGCATGTTAGGATTAATTAATTGGGTTCATGATTCCTGTATTTATTTCATAATTCTAGATTAATTCAAGGACCGAGAGGTGACGATTAATTTAGATGTCTAGCTATTGATAGAAGGACCGAGAGGTGAATATTAATAGTGGGATTAGGAATGCATGATACATCTACACTATCCAAACAGATGTACTAGATTGTAGGAATTGAACTGATTTTCTTATCAGATTGACTAATTTGGTGTATTTGAGACCGAGCAGAGATAATCACTAATTAGTAATCTAGGTTATATTTGCCAAACAAGGAAATATAGCATTATTGCAGTATTCCACCTGTTAAATTAATTGATTCCTACATGTTATCCATAATAAGACTTCTTCCCTAGAATCTGTGCCTCTTTAATCTGATTTCACAACCTTTAATTTTTCGTATTGTTCTCTTTAGTTTTATAAAACCAAAATCTAATTTTGAATTACTGAAACAATAGATTTTAGAATCATAATTAGTACATAGGATATTTTCCCCACACAATTCCCCTGGATCGATAACCTTAGGGTTTACAAATTTATTTGTCACTGTTATTATAATTAATCTGTTAGAAAAAGCAGTGATCACCTATCATGCTCACTTAAATCATTATGGAAAACATTCACATCGGAGATGGAACATACATCAAAACCCATGAATATCTCACCAAGATTATCATCTTCAGCAACAACATTATTAGCATGCTCATTTTGTTTGTTTATAGAAGACTTAGGACAGTCCTTAATATAATGATTAGGATCACCACAACTAAAACATTTTCTAGATTTATGTCTAGACTTAGACCCTTGTGATCTAGAATGATCATGCTTCGTATCTTTAGATTTGGATCTTTCATGCTTGTGCTTAAAGTTCTTAGTGTGTGTTCTACCTCTAACATGCATGACTCTATCGTAATTCTTCCCTCCTGAACCATGCTTTAGATCTGACTCTTCACTTTTTAAAACATTAACAATTGTATCCACATCATCATTATCTCTACCATACTTTATAATATAGGTATAAGCCTCAATAGTTGTATCACCCGTCGACTCAATGTCTTGCACAAGTTTGGTAAAACTATAAATATTCTCATCTAAACTCATAGATTATTCCTAAAAAACTTTTCAAGCAAGTACATTCTATTAGACAATGATTTTTCAGTGTACATTTCATTCAGTTTAACCCACACCTTTTTAGCAGACTCCATAATCCCAATTTTTCTCATCACAGAATCATATATGTTTAAATGGTGGAACATGCTTATTCATTCATGTCAGCACGCTTAGATTCAGTGTCTTCTTCAGATTAGTTTTCAATCACAACTTTATAAACACGTTGGTGAATCGACACATATTTAATTTTTTGCTTCCATGTGCTAAAATAAGTTTTGCCATTGAATGGGGCTAAACTATAAGAGGAAGAACTCATTTACTCACTCAAAGTAGTAAACAAATTGGTGGCTTCGTCGACACCAAAGAAATGAATCAAATAACAAGAAAAAAAAAATTCCGGTTCGCAATCACTGATTTATCAGAGGCACAGGGGGTTACTCAAGTCCCTTTTGAAAAAAAATATAACTAACCAGTTCTAAAAACTTTTATACGAATCTTGACTAAAGAATCAACAAGATCCTTTATACCATAATGGCAGTCAAGAAAAAATAAGCTCAGACAAGATAGCACCGGACAACAAACAACACACAGATAGTACCAAAAGCAAAAGCAAATTTGAGAGCAATGGATGTACTAACAAATAAGCAGAACAACATGCAAATCATAGAGCAACGGATGTGCTAATTGATCAGTAAAATACGGGACAAATCATAGAACAATGGAAGTGCTAACACATCAGTCCTCAAAAGCTTTAGTACACGACTAAAACAACAAGATTCTGCTGATTAGATCTAAGAGCAACAAATATACTCACAAACGAAAATCAACAACACGAATCAAATAACACACTGATAACAAAAGATAAGAGGCAATGAACCGGGCAGAGAGTCACAGGAAAACAAATAATGGGCATAACGCAGTAGTTAAAGGAAAATCACAAATATGCAGCGAAAAGAACACGGGATCACAAAACCCTAATAATAACTAGCAACAGCAAGTCCCAAATCTATTCAACACACAAGCCGACTAGAAATAAAAAAACACCTACGATGCTAATTGGCCAATCTAGGTATTGAAATGCGGGAGTTTCAACCTCTTTACCTGAGCGGGGCCGTAGGAGAGGGTATTTCGTCTTACCTCCACACTCTGGAGTGCTGACTGCGGGCTAGTGGAGACGATTCTCCCCCGACTAAACCTCCCCTCCCCTCGTGGCTCTGATACCACTGTAGGGTTTAGAGAGGCTGTCGATTGGTATTAAAGAACTCGACCTCGCCGTTTGCAGCCCTTGCATTTTGAGAAGACTGCTGGATAGTACCTCTTTTGGACTCATTTCGTTGTGCCTTTGACCTTGTGTAGTATCTTCGTGAGCCACCAAATGCAGCTTGATATCCCCAACACTTGAGAGCTCCACCTTAATCACAGCCTACACAAAAATTTCCCAAAGCTAAGAAGCATGAAGCAGCCACACAGATGCGGAGCAAAATTAGGGCGAGAGAGGGAGGCAAGCCGCATATTATTTTCTTGCTTAAACCTAATCACAAAGATTAGGTATATATATTTATATATAGGGGTACATTATAATGGCAACCACCTTTTAGATGTTATATAAGACCAAATCTAGACAATTAATTTTTTAATTTAATGCACAAGATGAATTCAGTTTGCAACATACTTTTGGTGCATTTATCTTAAGAAAAAGTTGCATTCATGAATTTTTTGGTCTTTTTACAAAAAATTAAATCATCCCATTATTTGCAGTTTCAAAATTTGCTCCTAGTTTTGTGGGATTTATTTCCTAAAGTAATATACTTAAAAATAAATTTTTCTTTCCTTCCTAAATTTATGGGATTTGATTTCTAAATAGCATTTCAAAATCAACTTCATGAATTTCAAATTTTAAGCTGTTTATTTGTGGTTTTATTTTCTATTTTTTTCCAAAATTTCGTGTTTAACTCTATTACATTATTTTCCGTGAAAAATATTACATTATATAGCCTGTAATGTTGCATTATTCTAGAAATATTAACACATAACTATAGCAATATTTATATCATCACCTTTAAAACAAAATTTTAAATGTTTTAAAAATAGAAATTAAAGATACAGATTCCAGGGCAGATAATCAAATCATCAACATGCAAAATTCATCAACTCAGCAATGGGGAAGATATTAGATTCAAATGGATAAAATTCCGTGTTTGGCAATTAAATCTTAGATTACTAATGAGTGACTGTCTCCTCTCGGTCTCAAGAACACAACATTAATCAATCCCAATAATTATCAGATTTTAATCCTACAATTAATTCTTTCTTTTGAGACAGAAAAAAATTATAATTAATTATCTCTATTACCAATTTTCACCTCTCGGTCCTTCAATTGATAACTACAAACCTAGATTAAATCCATCTCTCGATCCTTCTTTAACCCTAGATTCGATTAACTAAACTCAGGAAATTAAAACATGCTATTGAGTTGAATCATTTAAACATGCATCAAGATTTAATTATCAAAGCCCTAGAACCTGCTAGGGTTTCTAGCCACAAATCATGGATAGAACTAAAGAAAACATATTATTAAAGAGCATAATTGAACTTACAAATAATAAGAACCTTGAAAAACTCCAAGTCTTCAATTCTCTAAGGCTAAAATATTCGAATGGGAAAAGAGACTCTTATTTTTTAGTTTTACCAGTGTATTTATAGAGGGATAAATATATCTCAATTAGGTATTGGACTAAAATAAAAGATATCAAAATCTGGCGTGATTCTCAATCTTCATCCTCGGTGTCGATCAACAGCCAGACTATCGATCGACACACGTGTCATGTGTCGAGCCCTGCGTGTTCTCTCTGTCGATCGACATCTGACCTCTGTGTCGGTCGACACCCGGGGTGTCGGTCAACACAGAGGTAATTGCTCGGGTTTTTGGCTTGTCTTCCGTGTCGGTCGACATCCCGTGTGTCGACCGATACAGAGGCTTCATCATCTCGGCTTCTTTCACCACTTAATCACTTTTTACCCCAAAAATTTGCAAAAACTCACCATGACAAGCATAGCATCCTCTATAATATACTTATGCACGAAAATAACTAAAACTAAACATAATGTAACTAAATTAATGGAGAAAAAATATAAATAAGTGAGTATAAATACGAGCTTATCAATTATCCTTAAAATATAAAATATGACTGTAATATATAATTATGAGAGAAAGTTGCATTATTTATTTGAAAATAGTTTCTTTATTTGTTCAAAAATAGTTGCATTGTTTTAATTAAATTGTTGCATTATTTTAATCTATTTGTTACAGCATTTGAAATAATTCAGCAGAATAACATAAATGCAAGTATACAGGCCAAAATAATGTAAATACAAATGCTTAAATAATGCAAATATGTAGACTTAAATATGGCGACCCTTCTTCCAACTCCTTCTTCAATCATCCCGTGAATCATTTTTTTCAAGAATTGTTCAACACATTGTTGCAAACGTAATTATTCCCATCTATTGAATATACACACATCGCACACCCGATACGCCATGGGAGAAGATATCAAGAATTGAATATAAAATCAAAACCTCAACATGCATAAAGTAGTAGGGATCAGAAATGAAAAAGAAACGGCTATAAATAAAAATCATTATTAAAAAATATATTCAGTAAAAGGAAACAGATCGATATAGTGAGAGAGAGTCGTGGGACCATTAATCAAAAGAATAGAAATAATTAATAAAGAGGCAACAAAGGCTCGTCGGCTGGCATGCGAGTTGAGGCAAAGGCGGTGATGGCGACGGAGATCGGAAGTCATTTAACATTCCCATTGAGCTAAACCCTAAATGTGAAGTCTAAGAAGATATTGCGCTGAAGGAAAATTTTGAAATGGAAAAGAAACCATAATCTATAATTAAGGGTTTAGTTATGAAAAGAGATAATTTGTCATAATAAAATTGCAATAATATTCTTGATTCGAATTAAAATAAAATTAGAAATTAAAAAATTAAATTAAAACATAAAATCTTATCCCTTAAATTCCCAAAATAAGAGGATCGGATTTAATCTTATTTATCATTTGAGAGATGTTTCACTCATAGTTACAATTCTATATACATATATAGAGGAGGGATCCTGTAAAAAAAAATCCTCATGTGAGAAAAAAGAATGAATCATGTCCATCAGATCTAAAAAAATCAATGGTTGATATTGAATCAAGCAACAACTAAAATGCAATCAAGCAACAAAATAATCAAACAACAATTAAAGCACAATCAAGTAATATTGCAATCAAGCAACGACCTGAATACAATCAAGCAATGCCGTGAATGCAATCAAGCATCTTTCTCACTTTCTCACGTTAAGAGTTTTCTCACTGGATCCGCTCCCTACATATATATATGTGGGTGCGTTAAAGTCACAAGTGACCATTTGGATGGGAGAAGAGAATGAATCTGGACCACCTATTTTAGGTGTTGGACGGTTATGATTAAAAATTAGACCAAAATTAAAAAGTTGCATTATCTACCTATAAAATGTTGCATTAACGGGGTAAATTTGTCATTTTTCATATCCATTAAATCTACAAAATAGGAAAATCCCTAATTTTATGCTCCATTATCCCTAGTTTTTAGGAATTTCGAATTTTAATGGATATTTTCCTAAATTAATTATTTTTATTATTTTTCACACTCATTATATCTAGAAAAGTCCCTAATATTTTGCTACATTATCGCTACTTTTTACTAACTTCGAATTTTAATGAATATTTTTCTTGATTAATATTTTTATATTTTTTTTTATCATTTTTAGGTATTTCGAATTTTAAAGAAATCAATTTAACAATGAACTGTTGCATTATCTTTCCTATGGAATTGTATTATATAGAATATAAAAATTGCATTATCCGTAATTTTAAATGTAATTATGTTATAAAATCTTCAATCATTCCATGAAACATATTGAAACCATAAAAAAATAAAATTATCAATTTGCAATTGCATTATCTTTTCCATCTGATAGAAGTATATAGAATATAAATATTGCATTATTCATAATATTAAAATTAATTACATTTGTAATGCAACTTTGCAAGCTTATATAATGCATATTTAGAGGCTTATCTGACACAACTTACTGTAACTGTACAGGCGTATATAATGCATATTTATATGCTTATATAATGCAACTTACATCTGAAAAATAAATAATTTTGCTTTAATAATGTCAATCATTCCATGAAATACTGCAACTGTACAGACATATGTAATGCATATTTACATGCATAAATAATGTAACTTACATCTTAAAGCTATACAACTATATTCTAAAACCTCAATCAATACATGAAATATTGCAAATTCACAGGCGTGTTTGATGCAAATTTACATGCGTATTTGATGCAAATTTACAGGTTTAAATACTGCAACTTACATAACAAAAATAAACAACTATATTCTACAAAACATCAATGATTATTTCAACTCGACCCATCAAAGTTCAACTTTCTAAATTGTGACTGTGAAACACAAGCAAATAATCAAGAAAAAAAACATGGATAAAAAAAGATGACGATGAAAGGAATCTGAGTACTTTGCAGATGTAAGGTGCAACGATTCTTCATCGAACGCATCAGCGTAAACCACAACGTCGTCCAACAAATTCAGGAGAAATCAACCGACGTGATTCGTAGTGCAGGCAAAATCAACCCTAGCCCGCATCTCCATCTTCTCCAGCCTACAAACCCTAGCCGCCTTTCTCCTGCGACCAGACGCCGCCGCCATCAGACACCCCAGGGATCCGCGACCAGATGTCATGCTCCAACCGCCGCGGCCCTGCCGCTGCTGTGCTATGACGATCCGCGCTCTGTGCATGCTGCTTGGATGAATATCTAAGCAGCCTCAACGAGAAAGCGGGTCGTCGCCTGGAAGCACGACGTAGAGATGCTGGGACGAAGACGTACATGATGAGGAAAATGCTGTCGGTGGTGATGCAGAGGAACCTCAATGCTGGAGAAAATATGATTGAGATCTCTGAATGTCAACAAATGAAACTCTATGCAAACAAAAATTGAAACAGATTTTGAGGATGATTTTGATTCTCAATTAGGGAGAGATTTTAAACCGTAGGAGAGATTTTAGGAGGTAGTTATGGAAAGAATAAAAAAATGTATTAATTACTATTAAACCCTTTATGAAATTAATTAATTATTAAATTAAATAATAAAATAAAATTAAGCATTAAATCTTGACCATTCATATTTTAAAATTAAAAGCCCAGATTCATTATCTTCTCCGAGGAGGAGAGGCAATGGGCTAGGATAGATCAAAGGATTGGGCCAGATATAAATCAAATGGGCTGGGAGTTGAGATGACCTATTTTTCCACAATGAACTAGTGGGTACATAATATCAGAAAGATTTTAAATTTTTAATAAAATTAGAAAAAATTAAAAGTCAACTTCAGTTGAATTGTATTAATATTGGGCTTCAAATTTTCTTATCAAACCAAAATTTTAATAATCATATTAAAAATTAAGGGTGTGTATAATTTTGTTTAAACCAATAATTTGACTAATTTGGTTCAGTCATGGTTTGAAAGGTTACAACCAATTATATATATAATTTTAAAAAATATAATAATATTAATTAAATATTATTTGGAAAAAAATAAAATATCAATTATATTTATGTATATGCTCAATGTTTATATTTTTTTTGAATAGCATCTTTATAAATCAACATCTATATCTTCTTATTTCTTGCATTCGCAACATGAGGTTTTTCTCAATTCTCTCTGATTAATAATTAATGACAAAAAAAATATATTTATTTAGTTTTATTTTTGGTATTATTTGTTACATTATTACTCAAAGCAGTCAAAACGATATTTTAATATCATCTTTTGCACACTTAGTCGAATAATCTTCAAAATTATTTGAGCAGCCAAATTAAATCGTTGTAATATAATTTGACCGGTTTGATTTGAAAAGTTATTTGGTTAATTTGATTTATAAAAATTTTAAATCATAATTATTGATATCGACATATATTTCACTCTTTCATATCTGGCAAATCAAATTGTGCACACTTATAAAAATTTTATGGAATTGAGAATAAGTTAAGGTAAGAAAAAATTTGCTATGTACGGAGTCTCTTTGTACTGTAGACGTCGCCAAATTGCCATTCATTCAAAAAATAATAATTATAAATTTCTAAATTGAAAAAAATAATATCAAATCAGTACCATAAACATTGATTATTTCTCTTCATATTTAATACATCTAATATTGAATTAATTATGGTGTCAACTTTATTTTATTTATTTCAGCAAACCATCAATCAAAATCAGCAAATTTAGACTGCGAAGTTTACGTACGATAAAAACAAAATTTAGTTTTCTGACTCATTCTCAAATTTAAATTCGAGGAATAAAGTTTGAACATTCTATTTAACTTAAATATATAGTAGGAGTGGTAGAGTGTCGAGGAGGATACGTTATAAGTGTTAATGCACATAGAGATCGATTTTTAGATTAATTAAGTTAGTGGTTGAGATGAGAAAATGAGTAATATAAATTAAAAAGATATAAAAAAAATTTGTGAACAAGTTTTTATCTGAATCAATGATTGAGTATAATAAAGAATGTGGTGTTGGCGTTAAATTAGAGTTAGTTATAGTGGAGCTCAGGTTGGGTCCTTCAAGCTGGTGATTTTAGCGTCAGTTCAGGTTAAACAAAGCAATCGTTTAGCGAGCGATATATTATTTAGTCAATTTTCAGTAATATACTCCAATACTTGAGGTGTTGGGTTTTTAATTTAATGCAAAAAACAAATAAAACAGTAAATAACTCAAATGATTTATAAAGGTTCGGACCAAACGGTCTTACGTCCTCTCTTCAGACGGATAGTTTGGAAATTACTAAACTTGGGATTACAAAGATGTCACACGATCTATTGCTAGCTATGAATGTCTGCGTCCACCAGTCCACTATTGCACTCGCCAAGTCCTTTGCTATCTTTCGCTTCTTCAGATCAGGAGTGAGGATGCACCTCACAGCCTTCAGCTGGTCGTAGGAGTTTGAATTCCTCCCAAGAACATTTGGTTTTGATATACACCCGCTATAATTACCAACAGAGTAGAGACAACTCCAAGATATTTTCTTACTTAGAAGGTAAGTAAATAGAATTAGTTCTTGCTAGACGCACAAACCCTCGTGTTTAAGAAGGAACAAAGAAAGATGATAGAACAACCTGAAAGTTTTTTTAATGTATAGAGCTAGTAGCTTTCAAGAGGGATTGACAAAGAATGATAAAGATGTTTATTAGCCGAAAAGTAACCTTTTCTTGATGGATTGTAGCATCTATTTATAGTCGCTTTTTGGAAGGTTTGAAAATGAAGCGGATTGGAGCCGTTATAAGACAAAAGGAACATCGAAATCTCACATTTTCTGACTTGCAGTTTTCTGTCATAGCTGGTGAACTTTTGTTGCATTGTTCAGAACAACTCTTTTAGTCAGTCTGAGAAATGTTTGCTGGTGGATTCTTTGGACAAACAAACTTTTAGGTGTCACAGACATTAAGATCTTCTTTCTTAAAGTCTGGACTTGTCTTGACAGACACTTGCTTGTTTTTGGCTAGCCGTTGTCTCTTCTAGCTGGTTGGGTATCTACTTGCTAGCGACATCTGCTAGTAAGCTACTAGTGGTCCATTAGCTGGCGATGACTTGTCAACCAGCATCCTTCATAAGTGTCTTGCTGGTAACATCGTGTTAGCCATCAACCAAAACAAGCTTCTTTGTTGGTGAAAACTGTGCCAACAAATTTCCAAGGACTTGTGATTAACTCCAACTTACAACTCGATAAGACATTATAAGTGTGGACTAACCTAGCTAGAGACATTCTATTTAGTGGTATGTTTGACTCATCAAAACAATATATAAGAAAGAAATTCCTGACGCATGAATTTATTCATATTGAACATAAAGTGTACATACAACAAAAATTACAACATTACCGCTTTTTTTAAAAAAAAAATTACGTCGAGACCAATCTATAAACTAATATATTAAAGGAGATTAGTGACATATTAATTGTTCCCGCAAGAAATATAATTCAAATTTTATTTTATTTTATTTATTATTTATTCTATTATAATATATAATATAATAAATAATAAAAATAAGAAAAAATTATATTTGTCACTTTTCCATTAAATTATTAGATATCACTAATTTATTATATTTAATATTGCTTGAAATGTAATACTCCCTTGTCCCTCTTAATTAGTCTACTTGAAAGTAGGCACAATAACCAATGCGATAAGAGATAAATAAAATTAATATTTTATTAATGAATGAATATTAACTTTTCATTTTAGGTGAGTGAACAATTAAATAGAACGGATGGAAAAGGAAAGATGAACTAGTAGGACAAAAGAAGTATAATTTATGGAATAATACTTAAATCAAATCCATAAACTTTGTATTTGTCGTATACTATAGAAAGCTATTTATATTATAATATATTAAATATAATATTGATGAATAAAAATCTTAAGAAATGCTAAAAAAATACAAGATAACTAAATTTGTTAGTTATATCTTAATATTATAAAATAAAAAATTAAATATTTGATTTGTATATTGGGCAGGTACAAATCTAGTTTTATATTATTAACTAAGTTTTATATTTTATAGTAATATGTTTCCAGGTAATTTATATTCGTAAAAGTTGTTTGGACTTTGGAGATCCAAAAACACAATCCAGACTATTGGGCTTTAGGCCCACATAAGTAAAGCTGAAATATTAGCCCAGCTAGACCTCAATTAACTTGTTTTTTTATTATTATTATTTAATTTTATCAACACATTCTCTTAGTAAATAAATATTGGAGGTAGCGTAAGTGTATTTTATCATTAAAATAATGCTTTAGAAAAGTCATTTGAAATGTGCATGATAACAAAAATTTATCATAAAAAATCAAATATTACATAATATAAAAATGAATAATTATAATGGGGAACTTTAAATGGAAAATGAATTATATTCTCCAAAAACCACAGACAACAATTTTTTTTTTTACAAATCGTTTGCTAAAAAAACTATAAAACCAGGTTTTAGTTAGAAATTTAGAATTTTTTAGATGTTCTATTGAATGTTTATTTTATGCATGGGATATACATGGATGATTAAACCAACTTTTATGTTATTTGTGGATAATTCTATGATTTTTTTATTTATTTTTCATGTTTTGATGATTTGATAGAGTTGTTTGGCATGGATGGATTCATATCAGTATCACTATATTTTCAAATATAAAAACGTAATTATGTTGAGAATAAAGTCTCAACAGCCAACTATGTTACGTAAAATTGATTGAGGTTTGAAATTTTTTGTGGTGGAATTGGAGTCAACTTTTCGAAAGGCTCTTAATGTAATAGGCGACACCTCATGTTGGCTCTTTTCTATTATTATTTTTTTATTCCAAAACCTTAATTTGTATAATATTGTTTTACAATAAACTATAACCAAAACAATATTGAAAAAACATTTCATGGGAGGGATTTTCTATACTTTACTTAACATTTAACATAAATAAATGCTCTTGAAACTCTAATTTATTCACTATTTTTTTTATAGTTTTTCTCAATAAACTTATAGAGTATGTTTTCATTGAAGCGATAAAAGCTTAAAGATACTATGCATTATTTTAAAGTAAAGATATAAAAAGAGAGTACTTTATTCTCGAATAACTTAATAGTGGAGTAAGAATGTTTTCTTAATTCAAGTTTTAAAAGAGAGAGAGAGAGAGAGAAGAGAATGTTATAATAAATGCAACAAATAAATAGCAATCTCTTATTTAAAATGAGCACATAGGTTGAAATATCTGTTAATTATTATTTTCATATATAATACATAAGAATACCTTTTTTTTTTTCAGTATGCGGAAAGCATGAAATGCATTACTTTGTATTTATTTGTCATAAATAATTTATAATGCCTTTATCACGATTTATAAAATATAAACTTATTTGGTAGATTTAAAATAAAAATTTAATATTATCCTTCCACAATAATTATATGCAATTTACAAAAAGTATACACACGCAACTCATTTACGTGACTCACACTTATTCTCCCTCTCCACTCGCTGCCTGCAATCATCATTTTATTAAAATATATAAATACAAAATGAACTACATTAACAATAACATCATTATTATTATTATTTTTTTTTTTGAGGAGATTTTCATTAAAATTTAAAAAGATGAGAGATTTACAATTGAGCCAGCGTACTAATTCAATAAATTAAAAAATTACTTTGATTTATCAACTAGAAAAATGGTGCAGTAACTTTTTTTCTTTCTTTATTTTTTTTTTCTGGTAATATTCTTAAGATTATTTTCTTTTCAACAGTTGGCCGCCGCGTGCTTTTCCTCTTTGGTGTGACTAGCCACCGCCGTCTCGATCCCAGCCGCACACGGCGGCGCGTTCATACCACTCCCCTTGGCTTTTGCTCTGAGCCACCCCAACTATGTAGAATATGATGTGATATTGTGTCCCACTTTTGTTTATAAAAATAATTTGATAAGAGTATATCACATCATTTTATGTTTTTAACGGAATTATTAGGATAGAAATCATTTAAAGGCCAACAACTTTGATATAGAGATTAGAGAATGACTTCACCCACATTCAAATATAAGAGAGCAGAACTACATGTCCATCCCAAAAAAAAAAAAAAGATTATATTAATATTGTAATTGTATTCTTATAATTTGATACCTTCCAAAATTCTTGAAAAAGTGTACATATTAAAATAAAGAATATTAAATAAATTAATAATATTTTTCCATTAATACTTAATGGTTTGAACATGATAATCTACATAATATTTGAAAAATGTGTGCATTATTGAAAAAAATAATATTTTTTAAAAAACATTATAAGATATTATTTTTATTAAATTTTATTTTAATATAATTATATTCATAAATAATTTATTTTTAAAATTGTTTAACTTTACGTAAATTTAATTATTTAGCGAATCAACTTTAGAGTTCCTAAATTGCAAAAGTCATGTGAAATGAAAATCAAAACAAAATGTTTGCATGCAATTTGAATATCATGATTCTCATTTTGTTATTTTAATTTCGGATTCATGTTATTTGGAGGAATTAGTGATTCTATTTTAATATAATTATATTCATAAGTAATTTAATTTTAAAATTGTTTAACTTTACATAAATTTAATTATTTAGCAAATCAACTTTAGAATTCCTAAATTGCAAAAGTCATATGAAATTGTTCGGAAATCTGCCTAAGGTTTCCTTTTCCAGTAGCCTATTTGTTTAGATTATAGTTTTGGTGGATCAAATCCTAAGTCCTACCAGCGTCAGTTGTCTCTACATAGATCTGGTCTTAAATGTAAAGTCCTGTTTAGATCTATTGAGTTGTAAGTCGCAGCTGATCAAGACTCATGCTGACACTGTTCACCAGCATGAGTAACGCTTACCACTGGCTACTGTTCACCAGTTGGGAAAAGTTTCATCAGCAGGCGGCTGACAAAGACTCGCGCTGACACTGTTCACCAGCGGTGAGAAGCGCATATGACTGGCTACTGTTCACCAGTTGGGAAGGGTTTCATCAGCAGGCGGCTGACAAACCTTACCAGGAGAATGCGTGTTCTTACACTATTCACCAGCGGTGATTTCACCAGTCATGGGAGATTCCGAGAAGAGTTAACATCTAGAGATTTGGTAGACTTTGATGATGCCAGGGCAAGTCACCAGCAGAGACTGCCAGCACAAGATCACCAGTATGATCTACCAGTCAGATGTTACCAGCAGAATTCCAGATTCTCTCTCCCAGCGCTGTAGAGACAAGAAGAAGATTCTCTGAGGAATCAACTGACAAAGGATGACTTTAAGGAAGGATAACTTAAAGTCTATCAGTCACAAGACACCAGTCTTATTCCTCGGACTGATAGATAGAGCCGTTCTGACACAAAGAGATCTGTGTCAGATAAAGCGGTCAAAGGTATGGTTCCTTCCGGAAAAACATACCTGCCGCCGTCAGAAGGACATCCGAGGTCTGACACCTTTCCGGATGCATCCAAACGGCTAGAAAGTTTGAATCGGTTCCTGCGGCTATAAATACGTCGCAACTACCAACATTCAAAGCTCTCTCTCACTCTCGGTTGCTCGGTTGACACATTGAATATTAAGATATCATCTGCTCAACCACCGAAAGAACTGAAGTTATTGCAAAGAGCGCATAAAGTACTTTCGAGGCCTTTCCTAAGGCTTTCCGTGTGTTGATTTATCAAACACGAGACTTCAAGCTTTAAGCTTGTAAGTTAAAGATCTCATTTGGTGTTCTTTCTCTTCGGGGAAGTTCACAGCAGCTCCTGTGCATTCTAGCACTTGAGTTATTACGGGCGAACCTTGCCGCAAAAGGACTTACGTTCTTGGGAGAACTAAACACCCAAATCGCTGTGGAGGTTGAAGTGACGTGCTCGCACTCCATCAGCAGAAGAGAGCTGAAGAGGAAACCAGGACCGGGAGCGGTTGATCTAGTGAACTGGTGGACAAGGCATTCAC
>JAPKLW010000545.1:293506-306834 GCA_026898455.1 Plectranthus barbatus | reverse complement strand
AGGACCGGGAGCGGTTGATCTAGTGAACTGGTGGACAAGGCATTCACCAGCTAGAGATAGATCGTAGGCAACCTGTAACCGATTGCTCATAGTGAAATTTCCAGTGCTTCGACTGGAGAGTGGACGTAGATCGATTGATCGAACCACTATAAATCCTTTTGTCATTTATCAGTTTTCTGCATTACATTCTGATTTAAAACCCAGCACTCAAGTGCTGGTGTATGTTCTGAAACTGATATAATTGTGCAAACTTGGCTAAATATTCTAAGTATTGAATCACCAGCTGACCAGTCACCAGTTGTCAGCTGTGTAATGAGTAACCAGCACCAGCTGACCAGTTGCCAGTTGTCAGCTGAGTGTAAGTAGCGTGCAAGAAACAATTAACTTTATTTCCGCTGCGTAACGTATATACTCTGAAAAACCGGGACCAACAGAAATGAAAATCAAAATAAAATGTTTGCAATGTAATTTGAATGTCATGATTCTCATTTTGTTATTTTAATTTTGGATTCATATTATTCGGAGGAATTAGTGAATCTTAATTCAAAATATCTATTTATTAATATTTATAATTTTATAAATATTAAAAATTAAATTGTTAAAATAAATGAAACTATTTATATATTATTATAAATAATATTTGTTCGCGCAACGCACGGGGTAAATTTAGTCTAGCCAAAAACAAAATATGCGTCTTTACTCAAATATTTTTAATAATTTGTAAATAATAAATATTTAAATTAGCATGTTGTAGTCCGATAGGTGTTAATAGTGAACTGCACTACAAAATGTATTCCAATCAATAAAAATGAAACAAAAAATAGTTACATGCAAGATAAAATCTTATGGTAATTATTTCTTAAATTAATTAAAATTTAATGTCAATTATAATTTATAGTGTAAGACTACATCTACTAATGACACTGCAAGTAGTGTCATAAATAAAATAATAAAAAAACTTAAAAAATAATAATAAAAAATTAGGAGAAATGGGTTTTCCTTCACAATCGGATTGTCTGCCTGACTTTCACTGTATACTTAGGTTAGCAAGTCAAAGGATGACACTTGGCACTTTTTAATTAAATGTTTATCTTTTATTTGTTTTAATTTTAGATGTATAATATCATAGATAATTTGAAATTATATAAAATAAAAAATTATATTAAAATTCATATATTTTTTTTTCTATCAATAGATTATAATATTGATATATTTTATACCAAAATTATAATTCACTTTTATTATATTTATATATTTAAAACATAAATCATAATAATATATATTGAAATATTAATAAAATATACAATATAATTCAGATTGGGTCGTGTGAGTATAAATTAAGTTGGGTTGTGGGTTGTATAAGTGGATGAAAGAAATCAATATTTTATTATAATTATATAGTTATATATAAATATATAATTAAAAAACCAATAAAAAATATTATAAATAATATATATTGAAGTATAAATATGAAAATAAAATGAATTTTAGATTGGGTGAAAGTGGAAGTGAGAGAAAATAATATTTTATTATTAGATTGGGTTGTGTTAGGTTGTTACTAGAGATAGTCTAAAAGATGGAAGAACTTTTGATAATACTCCCTCCGTCCCAGGACAGTCGCAACGTTTTCCTTTTTGGTCCGTCACAGAACACTTGCAACGTTTCCCTTTTTGGAAAGTCTTTATTAATTAATTATTCACTAAACCTACTCTACTCCTACCCCACTATCTCTCATATCTCATTATCTCTCCTAATCATTAACCTACTAATCTAACCCCACTAACTTCTCATCACTTTTTCTTAACCTCCGTGCCGGGTCAAACGTCTTAAGAGACCCGGGACGGAGGGAGTAATAAATAAAATTTAGTTTAGAAGAAAACGGTGACGCGCATAAAGAAGAGCGTGAGTTGCTTTATTTATGAAAAAAAAATTAAAAAATATTAAAAGTAGGAAAAGGCAGCGGAAAAGAAGATATATCCATGGCCACCATCATCATTTTAGCCGGACACTCTGCTCTTTCTCCCCTCTCTCTCTCTCTTGCCAACTCATTCCCTTCTCTCTCTCTCACTCGGGCACTCACTTTTCATGCATTTGCAATTAATGCACCATCTTCATCCCCAACAACAATCTCTCTGCTCCACTGCTTTCGTAATCCTTTTCTTTTTTTAAAGAATGCTGCTGGACTCAAATTATCACATGCACGCACCAACTGGAGCTTCAATCTGCCCGCTCACAACCAGGTGAACTACTCACGTTTCTCTCTCTGGCCTTCGTTTCTCTTCTTCCCATCCAGGCTGCTCCATTTTTTCTACGATTTGCTGTGTTTTCAAACTCCCAACACTACTTTCGATTTTGCTATTTTTTTCTTCTTCCTAAAGGGTTTTTTTAGTTTTTTAATTTATGCTATTTTTCTTGTTTTCATACCGATTTTCATATATGTCAGCTTTGACGCTGGGGCACTTTTTCTCGCTTTCTTCCTCGACATAGGGTTTATTTGATCAGCTGTTAGCTTTTGCCTATTCGAATTCAATTTAGGAAGATTCTGTGTTGACGACGATTTTTCACCCATTTTTTTTTTCTCTCTCTGTGCTCCCTTTTCTACTTTATGCTTTTGTATTTTATCTCGTTATTAAGATAATAATATTTCGTTGAACAAATGCATCTTTCCCTTTTCTTTATTTTCGGTTTCGTATCAGTGACGCATATGCAGCGTACGTGCTTGTATCTTTTCTTGTAGCCAATTGTTTAAGGAATACAAAGATAGATCTTGCTTGTGTTTGCGTTCTGTATCTTATCTTTTTTCTTTTAGATCTGTGGCTGCCAACATAATTCTCCAATTTTAGCCTGTTTGCAATAAGGTAATATTATATTAAACATGTTTATTGATTGAATGCAATTTCCGATGTCAAGAAATTCATAGAAAACTGATATGGTCAACTAACTTGGATTTTCTTAAAGGTTTATCTTGTTTTGTGCTTGTGTTTCGTGGTGGGAAATGTGACAACAATTTGAAGATTACCCTATTCGTATGTCACCAGTTTTATATTGGATGGTTAGGTTGTAATTTGTGTTAACATGAACATGAATTCTTTCAACGTAGTTTAAATAATGAGAGATTCCCGTCAGAGGACAAACAGATACGACAGCCTTTTGATAGTTTTATATTCACTCTTCACATGCTAAATCTTTATTACTGGGTTGTTTAGTTTTGGAATTTACTTTCTTGAAGCCAATGCTTTGATATGCTAAATAAACAAACTCCATTGATTAATGTCTTCTCTGCTCTTTTAGCAGGCTTGTTGACATTTGACTGGGAGAAAAAGGAACATAGTTTCTATATTTAGTCTTAAGGTGGGCTGGTTTAGAATATTTTGACTTCCAACTGTCTTTTCTTGGTCGAGTGTCTGATCTGTGAATATTCATTGACGCGAGAAAGGAGGTTGTTCTTCGATCTATCCAGATGGTCCTATTCACGGTCTGAAATAATGGGGGGTTGTGTCTCAATTAGTGGCCAGAGTACTTGTAGTAACAGGAATAATGGTGAGAGAATATCTCCATCGTGTTTGTGGATAGATATCTTTCGGCACAAAGGAAGTAGGAGAACATTTTCTGATCATGCCACTAGCTTGCGGCATCTTTCATCGGTTCCTAATCGGATAATTATCAATGGAAGGAGCAGCAGTTCTTGCATATTCACTCAGCAGGGACGGAAAGGCATAAATCAGGATGCCATGATCGTGTGGGAGGTAAGTCCCTCATTTCTATTGAGACCATCTGTCTATCTGGCTATCTCGGAAGATAATATATCTTTGATCTTATGGCTGTGCAGGATTTTATGGCAGAAGATGTTACCTTCTGTGGTGTCTTTGATGGCCATGGTCCCCATGGTCATCTTGTGGCCCGTAAAGTTAGGGATAGGTTACCCCTAAAACTCTCCTCTTTTATCAAGTCCTCTGAATCAAAAAAGAATGGCTCAAGTGCAAATTGCTGTAATGGAAATATGAAATCAGATGTAGTAGATCCTGCTAAGGAAACGCCTGTTGAGGAGGGAGTGGAATCACCGATGAGAGAAGCTTTTCTTAAAGCATACAAGGCCATGGATAAAGATTTAAAGTCCCATCCTAATTTAGATTGCTTCTGTAGTGGTAGCACTGCTGTGACTGTTTTAAAGCAGGTATCGGCGTAAAGCTTTTTTGACGTTGACTTGATATTTGATTTTCCACTTGTATATCTGCTAAGCTAAGCTTCCCTTCCAACTATTGAAGGGTCAAAATCTCTACATTGGTAATGTTGGTGATTCAAGAGCTATATTGGGGTCCAAGGATGACAACGATTCAGTGGTGGCAATTCAATTGACGGTCGATCTAAAGCCTGATTTACCAAGTATGTTCTTCCACTCTTTCTTGCTGTTTATTCTTTTTCCTTTATTTTGTTTTGTTTTAGTTATATGTTTTAAAGAAGTTGTTTCAGTCATATTTATTTGGTGAGCTTATGGTTGCTATTATCTGAAATAGGGGAGGCAGAAAGGATAAAACGGTGTAAAGGCCGAGTTTTTGCTCTACAAGATGAGCCTGAAGTTCAAAGAGTTTGGTTGCCATTTGATGATGCCCCTGGTCTAGCAATGGCTCGAGCATTTGGGGATTTTTGCTTGAAGGAATATGGAGTGATCTCCATTCCAGATTTCTCTCATCGGACTCTTAGTGACCGGGATAAATTTGTTGTTCTTGCTTCGGATGGGGTAGGTCCACTTTTGTTTATGTGTTGAAGTAAATAAGCAGCCATCCCTACGCAACACCACACTCTATGAAGATTCTGCTTCTACAGAATATAAATGATAGCGGTGAAGCCCCTCATGTTTCATGAAACTTGGTTTTGATTTGATTGCATCATGGATTTTTTCCTAGGGGAGTCTCTGCAGCAGATGAAACTCTAATTCTAGCCCGCAGTGTTCATGTGATCATGCATTTCCATGACAAACTAGTAACGCTGTCTCTTCTCCCGGTGCAGGTTTGGGATGTCCTAAGCAACGAGGAAGTGGTTGAGCTAGTAACATCGGCCCCAACAAGGTCATCAGCAGCTCGGATCCTGGTCGAGTCAGCTGCTCGTGAATGGAAAACCAAGTATCCCACATCAAAGATGGACGACTGCGCTGTAGTCTGCTTATATCTCGACAAGAAGATGGACTCCGAGTCTGATTACGACGAGCAAGGCTTCTCTTCCGCGACTCTCCAGAGCAACCACTCTGGCAACGCCGTGGAATCAGATGACGGCCAGCATCCAGAGCCTTGTCTCCAGCGAAACTTCACTGTCAGATCGTCGGAGGAGAACGAGCACTACAGCAGGCTGGCAGTGGAGGCGAACGACGGAAACAATGCGGTTGGTGGTGAGGATCAGAGCTGGTCAGGTTTGGAAGGTGTGACAAGAGTGAACTCTCTTGTTCAACTTCCCAGATTTTCTGAAGAAAAGCCCAGGCCTTGACGACGTCGTTTTCTTTATATTTTGATTGTCTGTCCTAATCCTAAAATGTAACATTACTGTCTCGTCTCTGAAATACCAAAGAAAATGTGTCGTTTTTTTCCTTCTTAGTTTTATTCTTGATTCTTGCATATATATTTGGGTTTTCAGTTTAAGTTTATTCATGATCTTGGTCACACTCACTATTATCTACTAATTTTGTCATGTAGTTGAAGATATACGATTATACATATACATTTAAATTCGAAAGATATTGTATAAAGTCAAGTCTAATAAATAGGATACTGTTACAACATGGTAATTAACATTGATTATCGAATAAGCACTGTTTTGGAATTGTTTAGAGTCCTTCCTAAACAATTATTTTGCAGGTCTAATCACCCCCATAATCAGACAAACACCAAACCTCTTTCACACAAACTGACCCTTATGATTAATATTGTTTACTATTCAAGAATATTTATAGTAGTAATTGAGTTACTACTAAAGTATTTTTCGAGTAGCAACTGTGAATTTCTCTCTTTAAAGAATGCAGGTCTCCTAAATCACCGCCAAAATTGTTAAACAATGAGCTATAAGACCCTCGGAAAATCCAACTTCCATCATCAGTCATCACCAACTGAACATTTGATCTTGCCGAAGCAGTTTTTTCTATCATTTCCTTTCCACATTTTGAGATAATGGCTTCCACCCTTCAAGCTTCTTCTTTCTTCTTCCTCCTCCTCCTCCTCTTGTCGTATGTATCCACGGAGGTAGTTGCGCGTAAAAGCACCCCCAAAGACAGCAAGAAGCAACCCCAAACGGTGTTTAATGACGGCACAGTCTTGGTTCCGGGGCTTGGGCGTTACATGCTCCCCAAGGCAGGGGGATTCAGGTCATTGGACTACAATCCCATCACCGGAGCTCCAGGATGGAACGGTGTGTCCATCCGCGGGACTGCTGGTCCAAACGGCAAACACAACTATATCCCTGGTTTAGATGACACAATATTTCCCAACCCTGGTGTAGAGTTTCCCAACCCTTTCCGTCCCACGCCAAATCCCTGAGCATTTTCCATCTGAGTAAGAATGTGTGCTTCCTTTTCAATCTTTTCTATTGTAGCTGTGGCGTTTGCAGTCAATAAAAGTGTGTTGCTTATCCAGCTTTAGCTATATACATGCAAATATCATAAGCTAGCCAATGGATTCATTCTACACAAGATGATGTAATTAAATTCAGTATTGGTATAATCATCACATGTAAGTGTAACAAAATGAAAAAGATAAAGCGCATTACGATTTAAGTAAAAAAAAGAAAGGTCCCACCGAGACTTGAACTCGGGTTACTGGATTCAGAGTCCAATGTCCTAACCACTAGACCATGGGACCTTCTTGAAAAATGAGTTATACTAAAACTATTTATATTTACAAATTTCCAAGAATGCAAATTGCTTGGTTTTAAACTGTGAATCGACTGCTGAACAGCCATTGATGGCAGCGCAGATGAGAAAAGCCCTCTCTAGACCCTTCTCCGCCGTCGTCAAATCCCCAAGACGCTCAATTCCAAATTCCGTCAAATTCACATCGTCATTCACTCCTCTTCCGCCGCCTGAATGGGTGCAGCCGTTCACCGATCTCTCCAACGTCATCTCCGCTGACGCTAACTCCGACCGCCAAATCTCCCCTTGGGTCCCCAAAGTCCAGCATTTTTTACAATACAGCAACAATTTCGAGCAGGATTTGACCATCTTTTGCGATAAGTACCTAATCAGACTACCGCCCAATTTCGTCGCGTATATGCTCAAGAACTGGGGCCAAAATGGGTCCGATACCGGATTACGTTTTTTCAAATGGGCTGGTAAGCAAAAGGGCTACGCTCATAATCTTGAATGTTTCGTTCATATGATTGAGATTTTGTGCTTGGAGAGGGATTTTGATAAGGTGAAGTTGGTTTTTGATGAGATGAAAAGTAAGGGCATTCTGATGAATTCAACTGCGGCGAATTCGCTTATTAGAAGCTTCGGCAATGGAGGCATGGTGGAGGAGCTATTGTGGGTGTGGAAAAGGATGAAGGATAATGAGATTGAACCTACATTGTATACCTACAATTTCTTGATGAATGGTCTTGTGAGTTGTATGTATATTGAGTCTGCTGAGAAAGTTTTGGAGGTGATGGAGAATGGGAAAGTTAAGCCTGACATCGTCACGTACAATACGATGATCAAGGGGTATTGCAAGTCTGGGAAAGTTAGGAAAGCTATGCAGATTTTTGAAGTTATGGAGGTGAAGAATGTGTATCCTGATAAGATCACTTTCTTGACTCTGATGCAGGCTTGTTATACAGAGGGTGATTACGATGTTTGTTTGAGGCTTTATAATGAAATGCAGGATAAAGGGCTGGAAGTTCCTCCCCACGCCTATAGTTTAGTGATCGGTGGCCTTTGCAGGGAGGGGAAGTCAATGGAGGGATATGCTGTGTTTGAGAATATGGTTGCGAAGGGAAGCAAGCCAAATGTGGCGATCTACACGGCTTTGATCGATGCGTATGCAAAAAATGGCAACTTGGATATGGCAATGGTGCTGTTTCAGAGGATGCAGAGTGAAGGCTTTGTTGCTGATGAGGTTACATACGGGGTGATCGTGAACAGTCTGTGCAAGGGTGGGAGATTGGAGGAGGCGATGCAGTGGTTCGAGTATTGTAAACGGAACAACGTGGCCATCAATGCGGTGTTGTATTCGAGCCTCATCCATGGTCTTGGCAAGGCGGGGAGACTGGAAGAGGCTGAAAACCTTTTTCAAGAGATGTTAGAGAAGGGCTGCCCTCGCGATTCCTACTGCTACAACGTGCTGATTGATGCACTGCTTAAAAAGGGAAAGGTGGACGAAGCAGTGGCGCTTTTCAAGAAGATGGAAGAAGAAGGTTGTGATCAGACAGTGTACACATTCACCATAATGATCAATGGCTTGTTCAAGCAGCACAGGAATGAGGAGGCTTTGAGGATGTGGGATGTGATGATCGAGAAAGGGATCACTCCAACAGCTGCTTCGTTCAGGGCGCTGTCGACGGGGCTCTGCCTGTCCGGGAAGGTGGCAAGAGCTTGCAAGATCTTGGATGAGCTGGCTCCGATGGGGGTTGTGTTGGACACAGCGTTTGAAGACATGATGAATGTGTTGTGCAAGGCTGGGCGTGTGGTGGAAGCGTGCAAGCTGGCTGATGGGGTGGTTGAGAGGGAACGAGAGATTCCCGGGAGAGTTCGGACGGTGATGATCAATGCGTTGAGGAAGGCAGGAAATGGTGATTTGGCGATGAAATTGATGCATAGTAAGATTGGTATAGGATATGATAGAGTACGCAGTGTTAAGAAACGAGTCAAGTTTCGAAATCTTGTAGATTAAACGAAGATTTTGAGCCAAATGTTTCTTTATATAAAAGTTGAATACCATTCACATTGTTATAAGTTATGTTTCACGCTAAAGAACCGACTCAACTACACAGACGGCAAGATCAGTCAATGCCCAAAACGGGGCAAGAGTATTTCTAAGTTAAGTATCCAAATTTATGTATTGATTTTTACAGAGTAACAATGGATATTTATAAATAATTTTCACCTTTTATACTGATGATACCGGTCCTATTGGCCTATCCGCTTGATCTCCGTTCCTGATAACTATGGATCATGGTAGGTGGTAAGCAATGGTATACCAAGTGGTGTAACCGGATACTATAAAAGATGAGATGTAACGCCCCCATCTGACCTTCCAATATGGAGCCGCGTTGCATTGATGTTTCAGGTTTTCGAAGTGCAATCCAAATGGACAATAAGGAAAAGACTTCAAATTCAATCACAAGATAGTTTAACAGTTAAACAATTCTTCGAGTCTTGAAACAAAAACAGAATTTAGTCTTTTAAAACATTCAAAAAGGGAAGGGTTTTCAGAGAGCGGTGCAGCTGTGTGTATAGCGTGATGGTGACATGTATATGAAGATACATGTCACAGGATCTGTAAACTTTTCAAAAACACACTTATTCTCCTTCTTCAGCTTACACCTGCTACTTCCATTCCTGCCGCTTAACCTGCACGATTTAGAAATATCGCGAGGGCTGAGTACTTTCGTACTCAGTGAGAAACATGCCAAAAACATACATTATATATGAAACATGCTATGCAACACACACAGCTAAACACGGGGTTTTGTTGAAATAAACCGTGATAGCCAAATCATTTTACTCACACACCCATTATTTTAGTGTTGTCATGTCTGTTCGGTTTTGTAATTGGAAGCTGGCCGACTTCCAAGTTACAATGACTAGCAAGGAATGAGTACACACTCAACCTACTGTCATTTAGAGTGCACTAGTCTCAGAAATCCTGTTTGAGACCCGATCGCTTATTAAATCATAATTTATAATCAATCATCAATATCATCTCAATCATCTCATCAAATTCCCGACCTCATAACATGTTCCCCTTATATCTTCTTAATCCCTTCGTATGGCGTCGCTACCCCATACTACTAATGAAGTTCTAGCGCAGTTAAAATAACTGGTTCCAAACATCATTATTTTACTCTCTGTCATCGGGAAATGACAGAGGACAGAATGACAACACAAAGCATGCATAGCATTTTCAATTTAAAAGCAAAACATTTTATCCACACATTTTGAAAAGAAAACACACATTTGATTTGTATAGGTTTGAAATAGTTTCCCACCTCGTTTCCTTGGCTTAAATTTAGATGTTTGAGCTTATCGGTCCTCGCTTTCAATTTCCTACAAACAGTCACAATTCACTGGTTTAGAATAAATATTCTAGGACCGTAATATATATAACTATAACCAACTCAACCCAACATACGTCTCATGATCAACCCCTTTGTTATTCTATAACTCTCAACTTCAATTCATGCTAGATTCTCAACCTGGACTTGAAACCTCGACATATATCTTTACCAAACTCATTTTCTTTGCATAAGAGGTGTTTCGATTCAATACATAATCAATGGGGTTGAAAGGACATGAAATGGGATTAGAAATACTTTAAAATCATGTTTTGTACTCAAGGGTCGAAGTCCATTCCGAACGGGATGTGTTCGTCCCGAACGGAACGAACAAAACACGAAAATGGCTCAAGAGCCGTACCGAATCCCGAGAGGGATTCCCTCCATCCCAAACGGGATGGAGCCCTGCTACTCACTCTTCGTTCGCGATCCGTCCCGAACGGGACCAATCCGTTCCGAACGGGACGGGTCGTCTTCTCCGGCGAGTTCGCCGTTCCCGGCCCTGAAACTCACATTTTCTCTCAACCCATCCATCCGATTATACATGCAATCACTAAATTGAAGTCCTAGGGTCATAAGGAACCCGAATCTACCCTTAAATCACCAAATAAACGCAATAATTGAAGGTTGAAGTATGCTCACCGGAAATCGTCGACGGCGGCGGCGCAAGGTACTTTCCGGCAACGAATCTCTTCAAACTCAACGTCCGAATACTCCCTACACTTCCAGGAACACGAATCCATCATCCATTTAACGATTAACGGCCGGAAAATCGAGTAATTGGAATTGAAATCTGGAAAATCTCACAAAAACTCACCTTACTTCAATCGACGACAACTCTCTCGATACTTATCCTCTCGAGCCCCACAAGTAACCAAATCGAAGCTCAGAGCGAGAGCTACTGAATGGTGGTGGTCAATCGCCGGAATGACGCCGGTGGTGGCCGGAAATTGGCCGGACAGAGAGGGTGACGGGCTTGAGGTGGGGAAATGGAATTTTCTGAAAACTTGCACTCTCTCACTCTAACTTGTATAAGACAAGGTGGAAAAACTTATTCTATCAACATTTCCTCTATTTATACTCCTCATAACATATGGTTTAAATCATGATATGATTACTCATATAATATGATTCCTTAATTAATCATATTATATACATACTTATATATAATTAGAATTCCATGACAAAACATGTATAACCTCCAAAATTAATTCCTCCAATACAACATAATAACCATAATTTCCCTTAATTCTCTCAAATTATGAACATACAACTCCATTCCAAATCTTCAAAATTCAAATAAATCATTCACCATTAACTCTCAATTGAGATAAACTCACTGTTACATCCGAACTTATTTAAGCAAGATTACAATTTAAGTACGGGGTATTACATGAGGCACCATACTCTAGACATTATTCAGTTATATTGTGGGGTACAAAAGACACAATTGCCCTTGTTGCTGAGTTTGAACATCCTGTGATAGTGTTAGATTTTTCAGATGTTAAATATTTTTATGTTTAACATCAATGCCTCACATAGACATGTTAATTTTATACTTTGATGTTTTATAGAAGTTGGTTATAACCGTTTCTTATTTTTTGTGGACGAGCTTCTCAACCCTAATTTCAGTTTTTATCAGACCATTTATGTGAACTATTGTAGAGCTTCTAGTTTGTGTGACGGAACATGTGAAAGTGGAAAGAGATCAAGGTCATGACTGCAAGGACATGGACTATGAGATCGTGAACTCCAAGACATGAATAAAATGAAGGTTGAAGCATGAAGAACGTTGAACGACTGAAGCTATTCTATATCCTACGAAAAGTTCTTCAAAGCCTTTGGTCCTTCACCCAAACTATTCGAAGACCACTATACCAGCATAAAGGCGATCTCCCAAGAATCCAACGATTGAAGAAGTGTTGTTTGATGTCGTTTAGGTTGGTTAGAAAGTATTGTAATCGAATTTATTTTAAGGAGTGAACTTAGAAGAAATTCGTGTATTTTATGTGCTTTGATTTTCTTTTTGAAACTCAATTTTATTTTAGTGAAATCACTTTCGTCATAAGGCATTGTGAGATTTAGCAATAAATCCTAGAACAGATTTCTAAATTCGCTTCGTACTTTATTCTGTTTTAACGTGTTAAACTTTTATGTATCTTTAACACTAATACGGTTCTGATAAACTTGTGCACCACTTAACATATACGTGTTATTAATTTTTCACAGTGTTATACATCTGGTAAGTTGCTCACAACTTTAGAAATAAACGTTAGTTATTTAGTCTACTAATATTCTTATGTTAAGTAGTAAATTTGGGCACTAAATTATCTTAATTGGTATCAGAGCCTCTACTTGACAAGCTAAGTAGCTTGTTCCTGCAGTGTAAATTTACTACAATGAACTTATCGAATTTAGTAAGTAGACTACTCATTCGTGATAGCTATGTCGACAACTACTATCTGTGGAAGTCAATAATGAAGATGTACATCAAGTTATGGAAGTCAATAATGAAGATGTACAAAAAGTTATTGGATGAAAAAGCATGAGCTGTTGTGATAGATGGATGGATACCTCCAAAAGTGTAAATACCAAATCCAAAGAATTCAGGCAAAATGTTGGTGTCATTCAAACCGGAACGACAATGAACGCAAAGTGAAAGGACAATCTCTAACTTTAACACGATAACACTTAAAACTATACTTGTTTATGTTGATGTTGCATGTTTCAGGCTCATTTCCAAATGTTCAGAAGCAAGAGAAACATGGTGGATACTTTAAGGAAAGTTTGAGGGAATCATTAGTGTTATAAGATCAAAGATACAAATCCTCACCAACAAATTTGAAAATTGGAGGATGTTAGAAGGGGAGACCATCTCATCATTTTATGAGAAAATTATGTCCATGATAAGCGAAGCTCACGCTCTAGGTGAACCAATCAACAATGAAGACTACTCAGCAGAATGTTAAAGTCGCTGCGAGAAAAGTTTAACATCAAGGTGTCTAAAATAAAAGAAGCAAGAGATGTTGAAACTTTGAAGATTGAAGATGTTGGTCCCGGATATCAGGGTATACTTTGGCAGCGGAAAATACGTA
>JAPKLW010000545.1:257292-288506 GCA_026898455.1 Plectranthus barbatus | reverse complement strand
GGTTTTAAATCAGTAAGTAAATGCTGAAAGCAGTAAATAACAAGGATTTTTATAGTGGTTCGATCAACTGATCTACGTCCACTCTCCAGTCGACTCACTGGAAATTCACTATAAGAGCAATCAGGTACAAAGTTCCTACGATCTATCTCCAGCTGGTAGATGCCCCGTCTACCAGTCCACTGGATCAACCGCTCCCGGTCCTTGTCCTTCTTCAACTCTCGTCAGATGGAAGGAGTGCGAGCACGTCACTTCAACCTCCTCCTCTGACTGGTTGGGTGTTGAGTTCTCCCAAGAACGTAAAGAGTAATCGGTCACAGGTGTCCTACGATCTATCTCTAGCTGGTGAATGCCCCGTCCACCAGTTCACTAGATCAACCGCTCCCGGTCCTGTTTCCTCTTCAACTCTTGTCAGATGGTGGAGTGCGAGCACGTCACTTCAACCTCCACTGCTGACTGGGTGTTTTAGTTCTCCCAAGAACGTAGATCCTTTTGCGGCAGAATGCCCGTAATAACTCAAATGCTGACTGGCACAGGAGCTGCTGTGAACTTCCTCGGAGGAGAAAGAACACCAAGGAGATCTGTAACTTACAAGCTGGAAGCTTGAAGTCTCGTGTTTGAATAAATCAACACACGGAAAGCCTTAAGAAAGGCCTCGAAAGATTTGCTTGCGCGTAAGAACTTTCGGTCGGAGAATCGGATTGAATGTGGAGAAGCAAGCCAGCAAGCGTCTTAAATGTTGGTAGCTCCGACCTATTTATAGACGCAGGATCCCATTCAAATTTCTAGTCGTTTGGACTCATCCGGAAAGGTGTCAGACCTCGGATGTCCTTTTGATGGCGGCAGGTATGCTTTTCTGGAAAGCGCCATACCTTTGTCCACTTTATCTGACACAGATCTCTTTGTGTCAGAACGGCTCTATTTCGTCAGTACGAGGAATCACAACTGGTGTCTTGTAACTGATAGACTTTAAGGTATCCTCCTTAAGGTCATACTTTGTCAGTTGATTCCTCAGACGAATCTTCTTTTTGTCTCTAAGACTCTGGGAGAGCGAATCTTCAATTCAGCTGGTAACATCCGACTGGTAGATCATGCTGGTGATCTTGTGCTGGCAGTCTCTGCTGGTGACTTTTGCTGGCACAATCTAAGTCTACCAATATGTCTGGATGTTAACTCTTTCTTGGAATCTCCCATGACTGGTGGCTTCACCGCTGGTGAATAGTGTCAGCCAGAACACATATTCTGCTGGTAAGGTTTGCCAGCTTCCTGCTGATGAAAGCCTTCCCAACTTGTGAACAGTAGCCAGTCGTTAGCTCTACTCATGCTGATGAACAGTGTCAGCATGAGTCTTTGTCAGCCGCTTGCTGGTGAGACTTCTCTCAACTGGTAAGCACATCTCATGCTGGTGAACAGTAGCCAGCATGAGTCTTGATCAGCTGCGACTTACAACTCAAAAGACCTAAACATGACTTTACATTTGAGACTAGAGCTATTCTAGAGACTAAACTGACGCTGGTAGGACTTAGGTTTTGATCCACCAAAACTATAATCTATACAATTAGCTACTGGGGAAGGGAAACTTAGCCAAATTTCCCAACAGAAGATTTGATAAGTATTTTGTCTATATTCGAATTGAATCTGGTGGAACAAAAATGGAAGTACAAAAGCTAGAGCTTAACCTTCCATTCAAGAGACGTTAGAGATACAAGTTGAACCAACATCCCAAATGTAAAAGAAATTGAAGAAGTGGTAGATGATGACCTAAGGAATGAAGATCAATCAAATTTTGTGACACTGACCAAAGGGATCAACAAGTTCATTCAATTTGTGAAAGAGGAAATTGTCAGTCCACAATTTGGGAGAAAAAGTCCATCATCAACATCAACAATTTTAAGTGAGGTCTCCACAGAGAAAGATTCAGCTACTGAAGAGCCATCTATGATATAATTATGTCTCCTGGAAGAATAGATGAATGTGAAGATGAAGAACATGTAGAGGATGATGTTGAGATCTGTTAGAAAATTTATTAGTAATTTCCTTATTTTAATATTATGTTTTGGTGCGTCAAAGTATACTCAAGCCATCTTTAGTATTGTTACTGGATAGATAGTTTCAACATAGCCAAAAATTGTAAAGTTTTGTATAGGATCATTTATCGAGTTGTAATCTGAAGGCCAAACTGGCTAAAAAGGCCGGAATGCGCAAAAGACTCAACATACAAAGGTTCGAGCCAAACTTGCAAAGTGTGGAAGAATATGAGTCGTGCTGACAAGTACGGATTCACCAAGTATGGTTACAACCAGTATGGTTTACTCAGTATAGCAAACTTGCCAACATAAAGACCAAACATACACTAATGGATGACGTCACCAGTATGAAGTTGAAAGTATAACGCCACCAACATAGAGTCTCAACTCCAAGTCCTAGCGCAGTGAGACAATGAAGACCATTTGAGGAATGTACTGAAGAGTACCGATTTTAAGGATTGGAGATTCCTTAAAGTCTGCAAGCATGAAACACCAAGTTTTGTTACCTAGGACAATCGGTTTGAGATTCCTCAAACTAACGAATAATGTTGTTTCTGACAGAAAGATGAACCGTCGCTGTCAAAGTCATAAAAAGGCGGAGCAGGTGCAAAACATCTGGAAATAATTATTTTTAACATGACATACAACTAGGGGTGTTCGTGGTCCGATTGAACGCAAAATCTCAACCAAATCATTAGTTACGATTTACGATTTTTTCAAATCAAACTAGCGAGATAATTAATCAAAAGAAACACGTTGGTCAATTGTATTAAAATTATAATCTTAAAATTTCAAATGTAAAATCGAAATAGACATATAAAATTTTAAAAACGATGTTAATACTTAATTTAACTTAAGAAAAATATAATAAAATTATAATATTTAATGATAGTAATTAATATTTATTAGTTGATTTTTTATAGAAAGAAATTAAAACTAAACTAGATTGTGTTGGTCAAAAGATTTGATAATGGGTCAATTGTACAAAAAGATAAAAACTAATCAAGTGGAACTACAACTTATACTTATGAATATAACATATTTTATATATATACCACCGGTTTGAGCCATCAAATCGTAACTGAACCCATTTTTGACTAATTTCAAAATTTTCAAACCGGCCAAATTATTCTAATTTGGCCAGTTTGACTGGTTTTTACCAAACCACAAACACAACCAATTTAACTTCAAGAATGTATTCTTAAATTAAAAAAAAAAAACTTTAAGCATGTATGTGTATGAAAAATAAGCATTTTATATTTTTTCGTCCAAATTTCTATATATACACATAACATTCAATGTCTTAAATGAAATACTTTTGAGATCTTGTAATAATACAAATACGGGCATGTATATTGTAGAAAGAATAAAATATTATATAAAATGAATGGGGCCAATACTAAGCTTGATGTTAGCCCGATAATGTTGATACAATCCTCGCCAAAAGATTTAGATCGCAGCCCAGGAACTAGACCAAAATGACTCAGACGCGATGCGGAAGCAAACTAATAACTTGATACGATGAGGAAATCCAACGCCTATGACTCGACCTTTAGAGAACCGTAGGCAAGAACGCGAACGAGTCTCTACGACTCAAAAAGTAATTCGACTCACGACGAAGGATATAGCGAAGACGCCACAAACAAATGTTTAAGTCCGATTGATTATTCAATATTGAATTTCAAAGTAATTGGTCCTGAAATCAGAGTGCAATTTTTTGCAGCGGAAGGTTTTGTTTGAAATAAGTGGTCCAGATTGATTCTTAAAATTTAAAATTTAACTTTTATTTTTATTTTATATTATAATTAAGGGCATTTAGGTAAGTTAAACATGAAGGACCACAATAAATTTTATAATCTCCTTCCTATCAAACACATGTGTTTTGCTTCTACATATTCTCTCTATCTAATTTCTTTATAAAACTTTAAATAATCATATATCATTCAATTTAAATTATTTTTCCACGTACAATATATCAAATTAAAGATAATCTAATTATCTTTCAAACGAAATTACTATTGCATATATTTCAAATAAGATAATCGTAGAAAAAATAAGATAATGCAACAATACAGACGTATATAATGCATATTTACAAGCTTATATAATGCAACTTACATCCGGAAAAAAAAATCTATATCCTGCAGAAATTTGATAGCCCCATCAAACATAATGCAACTAAACTGGCCTATATAATGCAAATATACAGGCTTATAAAATGCAACTTAAAGGTGGTCTGATGAATTTAAATATTGACAAACGAAATAGTAATAAACGAAACAGAGCATGAAATCCAAATATTTCATACAACCACCTACCCAAAACCAAACTCCCAATTGCATTACAACTTCCCTTTCCTATGCTAGCTCGTACTCATCGTCTCTTTGAGGTAATTGAAGAAGTCGTTACCTAAATAAGAAGAAGATGATGGATTCAAAACTCAAACTCATCATACCACCTTTAAGTTGCATTATATAAACCTGCAAAAATGCATTATTTAGGCCTATAAATTTGCATGACTATTTATGAGGTAATGATATTTTGACAAAAAAAAATTATTTTCTGATTTAAGTTGCATTATATAAGTCTGTATATTTGCATTATATAGACCGGTTCAGTTGCATTATGTTTGATATGACTATCAGATTTTTGCAAACATATGCAATATGGATTTCGTTTGAATGATAATAAAACGATCTTTAATTTGATATATATGACACGCAAAAAATAATTTAAATTGAGTGAGCTATAATTATTTAAAGTTCTATAGCAATATTGGATGTAAGAGAATAAAGTTAATAACAAATAAACGTGTTTTAATAGTGAGAAAATAAATTATGATTTTTTTGCAAGATAAGATGTGGTCCCCTCATATTTAGAAAAATTAAATAATATTTAAGATGTGGTCCCCTAAAATCAAGGGATTTGAATTTAATTCATGGTAGTTATGAGTGCATTATGTCATTAATGCCCTTACTATGCAAATAAATTTATGTCGTTGATGCAACTTTATAATTTTGGGCTAAAATTAAATCTCAACCGTCCGGAGGCCTCATTAGATGGACTGAATTCATTCTCTTCTCCCATCTAAGAAACCACTTGTGAGATTAACACACCCCTATATATATACATATTATAATTAATAAATATTAGTTGTAGTTCATTTGGTAAGTTTCTATTTTTTCATACAATTAGCTCACGTTTAAATTTATTGGCCAACATAGTTTAGTTTTAGTTTTAAATTTCTTTTTATCAAAATCAACTAATAATTATTAAGTATTACCATTAAATATTATTATTTTATTTATTTTTTTACGGTTGCATTTGAATTTTAAGGTGATAATTTTAAATACAATTGACCCATGCATTTATTTTGGTTTTACATTAAATTATAAAAATAAGATTTTAAAAATTAAAATTACATTATTATAAGTAATAACAAATAATTTAAATCAACTAATTTGCATTTAGGCTATAGTTTTCTACTTATCAACTAAAGTCACATCTTTTTGATGTATTATAGTTGATTGTTAAAAGTTGAAACATATTTTATTTCAAACTGTCAAACGGGCCGGACCAAACCGTTTTTAAATATGATTTGGCCAATTTCGATTGAAGAAATTTCAAACCGTACCTATTGCTTTGGTTGAGATTTTGGTCTGGTCAAACCAGATCGCAAACACCCCTAACAGGAATCATCACATAGGTTCATAACCAAAACTGCATTTGAGCGAACCGATTTTATTTCAAAAAAAAAGTTGAATTATTGAACTTGCAATTTCCAACCTTCTCAACCAATAAAATTTGATTTTTTTAAAAAAAAATTGAAAGCAGTTCCAAATCGGGGAACTGTTAGAACCAGCGGAAATTTTTTTAAAAAATTTACCGTTGTGAACCTACAGTCCCGGATCGAAATAGCCCGTACCGCCTCCAACGGTAACTTTTTAAAAAAATATAGCAGTTGGAACCACTGGTTCTGGTTCCAAACCGTAACTTCCGCTACTTTAAAAAAATTAAATGTATTAAACCGGCCAATTACAAGCCACCTTGTCACCCTAAACCGGTCGTTCGATCGAAAATTTTGAATCCAAATTCTCTTATATAAATACCCTTACTCCACGTATTTTACATCTCAATTTCAACTCTCTCAAGCTTCCTTTCTTAATTTATACAATATTTTAAGTGTTCTACCCGTATTCTCAACTTTCTCTCTTTGAAGCTTTCAAATAAAAGTTTTTTTTTTTTTAAAAAATAAAAATATAGTATTCTTCATTTCTCTTATCAAATTTGTTATACATCATTTCAAATTTTTTTAAGTTATAGAAGTTGTAGAATATTTTATTTTCATGCTCTTAACTGGGATAGGAAGTTTTGCAATGATTAATAACAAGAAAAATAAATAGTTTTATCCATCTAATTTTCATATTATTGATTTTGCAATTTTTTCTTCCATAATCAAAGCATAAAAATAAAATATTCAATAATATTCTAAAACTTAACAAAATTTTTTATGTTTATACAATATATTTAAGTATCATAATGGTAACTTAAACCAACGATTGAAAACTTCAAACCGTAACCAAAACTGCTATAATAACGAACCGGTTAAAGTTTAAAACTTTTGGAACTGGAACATTAACAACCTCTAACTACTTAAGCCAGATGAGACATGATTTAATAATTTATACTTGAGGATGAGTTTACAATAACAAATTCTACATTTTCAAATATAAATGCATTTTATATTTTAAGAATCACACGAAAAAAAACAAATAATTAGCAATCAAATTTATATAAATAATTAAATATCAAGAATGCACCATTAGATAGTAAAAGATGCATGCACCTTTCTGAATTTAAAAAAAAATAATAGATTCGAAATTTTATGGGAATACTTGCCCGTATTAATTTAAACTAATATATTTTTATTTTAAAAAATGCGTGCACTTAATCTTAAAAATTGAAAAAAATAAAATAAAATTGGTGATAAATATCCTGGGATAACTTGAAAGCAACAACTGAAATACATATTAAGTTCACATGTCATGTCAAGATTTTTGTAATCATTAAATTAGACGTAGGCAGACAATATATGAATAATTCATTCTTAAAAGAATTGAATTATTTGAAAACGAAGATACATTAAAAATGGCCCTATAAAAAATACGTCTAAAAGGAATGAGTACAAATGTGAAATGATGGTGGGATTGTGAATCTCTGATCCTTTTCAAACGTTTCTCGTGTGTCTTCTAATTCTATTATTATATGCCACAAATTATCCATTTCCATATATAATCACACCATTAATGACATTGACAAACATGCCTTCGGTTTTTATTTCTTTAGATTCACATAATATCATATAGCAATCCACACATTTGCGAAAGTCTTTAATTATTGATTAAGGATATTTTTGTAAAATGTGATAGAATATTTTACATATAATAATTCTCAAATTAAAAATTTTTAAGATGTTAAACAAAATTGTAAGATCTCTAAGTTCTCAACGCTTAAATTTGATGACAAGATTTAGCGGAAGTGAAATTATAGATTTTGAATTGTGTAACGAGCCGAATGGAGTGGGATATGGTCGGGTTCAAGCTTAAGCTCGGCCGAGCTCAAATTTTCAGATTGGAACTCGATTCAGTGTTAAGTTTGTCAAGCACGAGTTCCTATTATTTTAAATGTTAATAAAAAATTAAATAATAAATTTAAAACAATGTTAATCTTAATAAGGCTCGTGAACTAAGTTGAATAAGCTCGCAAGCATGTTGAAGATCGAAGTCAACTCTATTAATACTGAACCAATTTAGAATATTTTTCGAGTCGATCCAAGTAGCTCATGAGCCGTATAAATGAAAATACAGGGGCATTATTGAAAAGATTAAGAAAATGCAAGGACTTGAGTCAGCATTTTTGCCAAAAGAAAAACCTTTTTAAATTCAGTGTTGAGAAAATTAAAAACTAAAAAATCGTAGTAAATAAAAGATGTGTGCACCTTGGTCTGCGTCAGGAGAGCTCAAACCCTTCTTTCTCTGAAGATCAAGTTTTGAACTCCGTGAAGAGTGAAGAAAAGGCCGAATGCCTCTGGAATTTAGCGCTTTTTGTAAACTACTACCCAGAACAAATTCCTCGAAATTCCAAGTTCACCACCATTTTCTCGACTCGCTCCATTTTCCCTCTCTGCTGTCTTTTAAATCCAAATGCATTTATGTACTAGATGTTAATTCTTTTCATTGACCAACGCAAATTACCAGAATCCCACTACCCAAACCAAAACTGGGCCTTTTTCTGTTTCTTGTCTTTTAGCAGTGAACTAACTCAAATGCCCATTCTTTCATCATTTAGCTGGTAGAAAACCAAAAACCCATGAATAAACTTGAAAATGGGATTTGTGTGATTTCGTGTGTGTTCTCGGGTTTTTCTTAATTGGTGATGAGAGAGAGAAAGTGTTTGGAGAGATATATTCCTGTGCTACTATGGGGAGAGGTGGTGTAAGTTTTGGTGAAGTGACAGCATCGGCACCGAGGGTGGCTCCGGTAGCCGTGAGTGGCGGCGGTGTTGTTCAAAGAGAGGATCAATGGAGAAGCTTTGACAACTCTGTGAATGCTGTGTCGTTTGGGTTCGTTGCCACTGCTATTCTCATTTCCATGTTTCTTGTAATGGCTATTTTTGAGAGATTTCTCCGGCCACGGTCATCGGACACCGCCTCTGGCGGTGGTGACGTACCGGAAGGTGGAGGGGCGAGTATAGGAAAACTAGACTATCCTTCTCCCAAGGTACACCTTTTTTTCTCTATTTGTTTATGGAAACAATTTCTTGAAATTATGCATTTTATAACTACGAAATGCTATGTATGCTTTAGGTATTTTAATTCTAAGACAACAAGGAACTGTGTTTATCAGCCTTTGTTATATGAAACACACCACAGTAAGTCGATATGTGCGATGTTACATTGATCAAAGAAATGAGGATAAAATGATTTCTGCATTTACAGTTTCTGCAGCCAGTTGAATGAACAATCAACTCTGTAGTGAGTGGAGACAGTTATTTGCTTTTCTTTTTCGATAATTATTGTTAAACGTGATCAAGTTGAGGTTGATATTGTTTATTATTTTTCCTGGGATAGTGATTTTTACTGTGGAAAGTTGAAGTTGTATAGTTTATTCTCGAGTAATTATATACTTTAGTGAAGAATGCTAAAGTTAGAAAGATTTCACCTTTATATAAGGGATTTTGTTTTTGAACCTCAAAACCACCGTAGGACAAGGTTGTTACAATCAGGGCCCCTTTTATTCTCCATTATAACAAAAGCCATCTAAATCGCCTTCAATTGAACTCTTCATGTTGGCTTGTCCAATGATGTGTAAATTAAGTTATATCAAGCCTTTTCTTTTAGAATATTTTATTTATTTTTAAGTCTTCTAGAGTTATGGAGTTCCAACTTTACAGGTATTAATCCAAGCATTTTGTCAGAACTTTTCAAGTTAATTATCCCACCCACCACATTAGTCCTAGCTTGAAGAAAACCTCTCTTGATCATCTCCTATCCCTTTTAGTCCCAAATGCTGAATGATGGCAAATGATGGTTTCTTTAGATGGTAGATGATAATTTTCTCGAAAATCTTGGTTCCATTACAGCATATCATGTAAAGTTGATACTTGAATTACTCCTCTAGGCCGAATATGATAATTTTTGTTGTGAGAAAGAATTGGTGCAGCACTACTAGGCAATTCTCTTTTTTTTTTTTTTCCTTTTGTGAGTTGACGAGCATCACCATAAAGTTGAGGCATATTAAGCAGCCATGTTGCATCAATTACACCGTTGTAATACTCATCATAATCCTGTTAAATCTTGGTGTAAAGTTTCGATTTTTAGAATACTTGTTTTTATTTTATTTTGGTGATTAGTTGGAATCCCATTAACTTTAATCGTATCGTTACTACTATTGTGGATTCCTGTGTAACACCAGCATGAGACATTAGTACATATGATATCTGCTTTTCATGTTTTTTGCTTTGTGGCCATGGGACCCCCTACCATGTGATTTTGTCCCATGACTTGTTAGCTTAAGCAATCATGAATCACATACTTATCTTTGAAATCTTGATGTGATCACCTCATTCAGCGCCGAAAATCTTTCATCTTGAACGTTGAAACTAGGCATTTCGTTGTAGCTTTTTCAGCATTCCTGGTTGTTCCCTTTGTACAACACCTCATAACTTTGAAATAGTTAAAAAGAAAGAGGATTAGGATGAGCAACCAACCTCTGTTAGTTGATGAGTCTTTCATGTTGAACAAGTTGTGAGGTTTTTGGAGCCTTGTTGTTGTAGGTTATTATACGCAGAATGAGCATGCTTGAATCTTGCTATTCATGCTGTGTTTGGTGAATGAATCTGCAGATGAGTGTTTATGGAAAGGGGGTATCGGTGTTAATGCCGGGCGAGAGGATGCCTACTTTCATTGCTCATCCGGCGCCGCCTCCCGCCGAGCGCATCTCCGCTGATGGATGAAGTAAAACAAGTGTTTTATGAGGACATTCTTGTTTATTGCATGTAGATATATACGATCGTGTTTTTATCTATTATTATCTTGATTACAACAAACGAGCTTCTCTATTCTGGTATGAATGAACTGTTTTTTTTGGTTCATGTGAATAAACTGCTACTGCTACTGCTGCAGACTGCAGTGGTGTAGTTATGGGGGTTGCGATTTGGTCCTAAATTAACCAAATTTCAACCTAATAAAGAAGTAGATTCCATTCCAATTCCGATGCTTTTGTTTTGTTTGTCCAACAAATCACATATCTCAAGGAACTTTACTCCTATAATCGAGACATGCATTTAATTACTTTCCCCTTTTTATTTGGTCTAAAACATTTTAAAGGGCTTGGCCTTGGCCTTGGCCTGGCATCTCTTTCCTAGTTCTTGTTTTATACTCCCTCCCTCCCATCTGAATTGTCTCGGGTTGACCGGGCACAATAACTAAGGAGTATGAGTGTAAAGTAAGTTGAGTGAAATTAAATGAGATAATTGAGGTGAGACATACAAAAAAAGGAAAATGGGACAATTGAAGTGGGACGGAAAGTGTAACATCTTATTTATTTTCCAATATCTATTTTCTATCCAAGTTTTTCAGGAAAATTTTGGAACCAAAAAAAAAAAAAGCTTCACATCATACTTTATGGTTGGTATTCGGATTTTTAGAACAAGCATATGATGTTGAGTGCGAAATTGACTGTAAAATATAAAACTTACGACGCCATCAAAATCAAGATTGTGTAGGCATGATTAAATATAATCTCTTTCATAATTCACTTTCTTGAGTTGAATAAAATTTACAAGAAACATAATTTAGTGGGTGAGCACATGGGAAACGACGACGTTCTCACTCATAAGAAAATAAAACACTCTAAAGAAACCACAGGATTCTCGACCGTCTCGGCTTCCTCCGCTTGTACGACGTCGTTGCGAGGTTCGGCAGCTGCCTGATCACTCTCATTCCGCGGTGGTGCCACCTCCTCCCGTCTCACTGGCGACCTCGATCTCCTCTCCACGAGGTCCTCCCTCTTCGAATTCCCACTTTCCTCCGCCCCATTACGCGGCTGCGGCCTCCCGCGAACCGGTCGCAGTGGCGCCACTTGACCCCTCTTCTCCGGCGATGGTGCCGCCATCCTCCTAGCCACCACTCTCTCCCCCCTCCCCCTACCTCCGCCGACCGCTCTCCGTTTCCTCGGCGGCGGCCGCTGATCAACCACCCCGTCGTCGCCCTTCTCCTGCGCCGTCGTAGTCGACAAGCTCTCGCTGTAGCTGCACACTTCCGATATTTCAGAAACTTCAGACGCAATATCGCCGTCATCTTTCCTGTTAATGGCCGCAGGCAGCCGTGCTTCCGGCTTCCATTCTTGGTTCCCCGGCGGCATTGACTTGATCTTGACGTCAGCCTTGGGAGCAACGGGCGTCTCTAGCAGCACTTCTTTAACAGTCTCTACTTCAAGAATCCTGGGCGGAGACGTTGGCGGCTCTCCGTCGATGGAGCGTCGTTGCTCCGCCTCATGATTGCGACCTCCGGAGCTTAGGCAGCAGCCCATTTCAGTAGGGATAGAGAGAGAATAGCTACAAGGAAAAATAGCCAAAATGGGGAATCAAGGAGAGAGATGATTTTGACTTGGGATGGATGAATGAACAATGGTGAGAGAGAGAGAGAGAGAGAGAGCAGTGTGCTAAAAAAAAGTAGATAGTAGAGAGAGAATGGTGGTGTTCCCGCGTGCTTTGCTCTAATTTCGCGCACTTCAACTTTATGATAATTTTGCATGTTATGTAGCCCACACAACCTCAATCATTATAATACACATCTTCATATAGTATTATACATGCATGGTACCTAAGTAAATGTCATGAGGTAGGGTGTAGATTTGGTGTTATCTTATATCTATATCTACATGTATGTATAATGATACAATCTGCATAATTAAGTCAAAGTTGTAAAGATTGGTAGATTATTAATGACTAGTCAAACTTGCTTCATTAGCTACCTATTCACTTAAAAAGTATTTCCTTAGGATACTTCTATTTGGCAATAATATAGACTAGGGGTGGGAAAAAATATTAAAATATTGATATATTGTACATATTGTATTGAAAAAATATCGAAAATACCAAAATTTTGATATACCGTTATTAACGGTACGGTATGATACTGTATCGAAACCTATGGTACGGTAACAGTATGAGATTCTAAAATATAGGGTATACCGTCTACATACCGTACCGAATATATAAATATCATTTTTATTTTAAATAATAAAATATTATTCATATATAATACTCCCTCCGTCCCATTGAAGTAGTCTCATTTCCCATTTTTGTTTGTCCCATAAATTAGTCTCATTTTCCTAAAATGACAATTTTTTTCACACTCACCAATAAAATATTAATTTCACTACACTCACAACCCTTAATCTCCGTGCCGAAAAGAAATGGGACGGAGGGAGTAGTATTTATCCTATATATTTATTTCAATAAATGTTCATATCTAATATTTCCGTCCCATTAGATTAGTCCATTATGGTTTCAACACATAAATCAATGTTTGTGATTGTAGTGGAATTAATATTTTATTGATGTGAGACGATTTTTTTTCATTTTAAGAAAGTGGACTAATCTAGTGGACAGACGAAAATGGAAATATGGACTAATCTGGCGGGACAGAGGGAGTATTTTTCTAATTTCAATTCTTTATTCTCCCTCGTTCAACTTATTTTTGTTATTGAGACGTTTTAAGAATAACATCTAGATTGAAATTCCAATAATTATTAGTATATTATTATTTTATTTTTAATTTTATTTTGATATAGTTTGATTGTTTGATGTAAATGATTATTTGAACATAAATTATATTAGTGCTAAGACATATTTTGATATTATAATGATTCACAATTTCATTTCTTTACATTTAACATTTTGATATGTTTGGCATTTTACTTAGTTGTGTATAGTTATTAAAAAAAATAATTTATATTATATTATTGCACTTGTAGAATGATAGAATATAATACAAAATAGACAATAATATTTAAACAAAGGTTAATAACCATTTTAGTTTGATGATGATAAAAAAAATAGTGAGTTGATAAAATCGCATGACATGTAATTGGAAATTGAGTTAGAAGAAAATAATAATAAAAAATAATTTTTAAAAAATATGATTAGAAGAAAAAATAACAACAAAATGAGTAACTTTTATAAAGTTATATCATATATAATAAAGTATCCCACGTTGATAAAGAATAAAACACACACAATGAAAGCATCTATAAATGAGCAGCCATTTGATATCCCACATCGGTTAGTTATCAAGTACAAATGAATTGAGTCACCTATAAAATACATCTTTGTATAGCTTATTAGTGTCATTACCTAAACCATCAATTTGGTGGTAATTGGGACAAGGTTGCCGACCACATAGCCGGTGAGAAGTTGCCTTGGAACTCATTTTTTAATTAAATAATAATATTATTAATATTTATATATTAATTTAAATTAATAATATTCGATACGGTACGGTATACCATTATGATATATCACGGTATACCATAAAATCTCGGTAAAGTATGGTATATCATCATTATGGTACGATAACGGTATTTAGTTTATGTAATACCTATACCGAACTTCGGTATACCGATAGTTATAATACGATAATGGTATGAACTTTCTTATACCTTAAGGTTCGGTATAATATACGGTATGACGAAAAAATTTCGGTATATCGTACCGTCCCACCCCTAATAGACTAGTCATACAAGGATATATTAGTAATTTTATTAATTGAATAATCAATAAATTATTAAAGTGTATTTGATGTCTTAATTGTTTTACATAATTACCCTTATTTTGATTTTTTCTCATATTTCTCAAATTATTCCATTTTTTCGTCTTCAATTATCACTGGAAAATGTAGATTATTTTCTTCTAACCTTTGCACTGGAATTCATTAAATTTTTTTTTGGTATCCTCTTATACCAAATGTGCATAATATTTAGAGGGACTATTTTTGTAATTTATGATACTATGAATATAAATTCTTTTATTTTGAAATAATTGCACTAAATCAGATTAATACATAAATCCAGAAGTAACATTTTTTATGTATCAGAAAGAGGCAAATTCGAGAAGGGAAACATAAACTAAGAGTTTTTAATTAATCAAATTTAAAATATGAATTTTCCTTTAAATCAACGCATTAAGATATATGCAATGTAACGCCCCAATTAGCCTTCCCAACTTCGAGCCGCGTTACAGTCATGGTTCAATATTTTCAATCATCTTAACAATTAAATAAACAACGGAAGTCTAAAATGTTAAAGTAAACACTTGGGTTTATCATAAAACAAGCATAAACGATTTAACATTTAAAAGTAAGAGGTTTTAACAAACTGATTCTTCAAAAGATTTTAACAAAAGAGAAGGAATTATTTAAGAGAGTGGTGCAGTGGGTGCAAACGTGATGTTGATTTGCATATGAGGATGCAAATCACAGGATCTTAAAAAAAACTGTACAAAATCCTTCTTCGTCTTTACACCCTTGCCCTTCCATCCGTGCTCTTCAACCTGCGCATTTTAGAAATAATACGAGGGGCTGAGTACCAAGGTACCCAGTGAAAATATGCTCGAAAAATACAGTTTAAATATGAATGCTATGCAATTCACACATATAAACACGGGATTTTATTGAAAGAAACCGTGTTATCTAAAACATTTTCAGTGCCAACTATCTACAATGATGTCATATCTGTTTATCGGTTTGTAACTGGAAGTTGGCCAACTTCCAAGTTATGATGTACAGTTTGGGAATGACCGAACCACTCGACCCATTGTCATCAAGTGCACTAGTCTCGGACACTCAGCATCGAGACCGATCGTTATAATTAATCACTTTCCTTTCTGGGTTTACGTACATGTTGTGAATATTTCCGGGTGAAGCTAAGGAGCCCAAGAACAACTGAATTGATGATATAACTAGAAACACGAATTTACAAGGCAAGCGGAAATGTCAACTTTTGGGAAATTAAATGAGTATAAGGAATGAAGATAATGTATGATAGACAGAACAGAGAATAGAACAGATAAGGTAAATTGTGTTGTATCGAACTGTAATCCTTATGTCAATTCTCGCTTTTTCATTCGTCCCGAGATCATGCTCTTCCAGAAATATATATACCCTCTTTAGACAACGCTCCTCCTTGAATGCCGTGATTTCCGCCGAGCTTTATTGTTGATTCGCCCGTTTCGCAATCAAAAGATCCATTTTTCCCTTATTTAAACCTGCATTTAATATCGAGCTCTGACGTTTAAATTTCCATGGATCGAACAGTTCGACCATTATCGTTCGACCTATGATTATGAGCTTTTGACTCGAAGGTCGGCCAATGTATGAAATGGGCTTGGGTTTGCGATTTAAATGGGCTTTCATAATTTTCAGCCTCAACAGTACACAACCGTCTCACCCGAGCTCACAATCATAAGGTTGCTAGCATTTAACACAAAGATAATAAGACTAGCTCAAGTACTAAACATACCTGGTTCTCATCTCATTAAATAACTCCCTGTTGGTTAGCAGTCAACAGAGGACATATATGATAGCACAAAACATTTTATACATAGCAATCACTTTTAAAACAAATTATTTTCACACACGTTTTGAAAACAGAGCATGAAGCTCGGAAAGATATTTTATTTTATACTGAAATAATTCCCACCTGGTGTTAAACTTTTAGCGTACTAGATGGTTCTCGTTAATTGAGCAGTTGAGTCTTCCTCCTTATTTCTACCTTCAATAATATAATACACAACTAATTAGGATGGATAAACTAGGACAGACATCTAATTCGACCAACTCCAAACAAACAATTCACAAATCCAAACTTATATTCAACTTTGAACCCAACATGCTTCCACGTTTTCTTTAATCCGAATCAATCACTTTCGACCTTTTATTCCACAAACCAACATGTAATCAGGTCCTAAACATGCTTATATAATCATGTATTAAACTCATGAATCGAAAGCAACTCAAATCGAATCAAAACAGGCTAAGAAAATAAAATTTTCCATTCCTGTCTGGATATATTGACCCAGAGACACTTGTATATCGACCTACTGAAGGTCGATATGATTCATCTTCTCCGGCAGCTTCGCGAGACAACCTGCAACTCGCTATTTCTTGCATTTTGGACACAAACAACATAAAAACAACACATTCACTTGTTCCTAAAACATCTAAGAACACGATTCAAGCCTCAAAATCGAGAAAAACACCACAAATGGACGGATGAAATTTTAAACACGAAGCTCACCGACGCATTTTCTTCTCCGGTGAGTCGTCGGAATCTTCGACCCAAAATCGTGATGCAGGCACTCAAAATGATCCCTAACACGAGGAGAACACATTTCTATCAATAAAACTTCAATTCGGAATCTATATATTCGAGTTCTAAATTCATTTACCGTATCAATTTTGAAACCGACTGGGTACCTTTCTTAGCTCGTGACTTTCTCGTCTCTTCACCTCTCGAGATGTGGGTGTACTTTCCGTGATCCTCGTAGAACAAAGAACAAGATGGTGGGAGATGGCATTTGCTGCCGGCGGGTGTGCTGGCCGAAAAACATGCGGACAGAGGCGGGGTTGGTGACTGTTTTTCTGGAAATGAATTGTTTCTGTTTCTCTCTTTCGTTTCTCTCTCATCTCTCACGAAATATGGACAAAAATGAAAGGAAAAAAGCAGTGAAATTTGTTTTGATCCTTCCCCTCCAAGATTGCACCACCCCACCGCCATACACTCCAATCAAACACACACACCACACCATTACATGCATGTAGGGGTGTAATCGAACCGAGACGAGTCGAGTAGTGTCGTGCTCAAGTTTGACTCGTTTAGTTTTGAGTCGAGCTTCGAGCTTTTTAATCGAATATTTTGATGTTCACGAACATTATCGAGCTTTTATCGAGCCTAAACGAACTTTCTAAATTTAGAATATATTTAAGATTTTCATTATTATTTTGAAGAAAAGGTTATTAATTCCAAAAAAAAATATCATATTCATGCTTGTTGAGGTCAAAAATAAGCGGCCCAATTTAATGATCCAAGTATGCGACCCATAAATTGTTTTGTAGGAAAAAAGGCTGTTTGGACCGGGTAAGAAGCCCCAAGAAAAAGGAGTCAGAAAGGAAAAACAGTTCGCCTTAACCAGTTCGTGGGGCAGCTCGACTGGAAGCAGTTCGATTCAGCTAGAGAGGAGTCCGAATGAGAGAGCAGTTCGATTTAATCAGTTCGCACAAGGCAGCTCGAAGTAGTTACTCACTCGGTGGTTTCAACTCGGGATTAAATGAAGAAGTGTAACGGTTCGAACGTTACAAACGGTTCGACCGTTACAAGTCATAGGGATTAATGGCTGGCAGTTTCACGACAATAAATGAGCACTCAATAATGATGTTTTAATTAGATTTTTTCTTATAAATAGGTCCTTACATTTGTAAAGAGAGGACAAACACTATCCCGGAAAATTATACATCAATTTGTACATTTTATAATTTCCTGATTTTCTCGTTTTTTAGACAAATTCATGGGCTCTATTTTTCGAACCACAACAATGGCGCCCACCGTGGGGCCTATGAATTTGGAAACGAGAAATTTCCCTCTGATCGACACAACAACCGTGCCCCTCTCGTCGGGCCGCAACCACACCTTCCTCCTTCAGCCGTCGGGAACCGCCACGGTGATTCGTTCGGACTGTAGTTCAAGTTGCTGCTATCAACTCCGATGGAAAAAGAAGTTGCTGAAGCTCGAGCGGGTTAATCAGGCCTTTATGTCGACCCCCAACGGCTAGGATTTTGGGATGAAACACGCGCCGCCCCTGCTAGGATATTTGCCCGCGAAACGACTGCCGCTGCTTAGTTAACCTGCGCCTTCGTCTCCTGAAACATGTGCGTGCTGCCAGCCTCCGATCGACGAGCGAAAGAGATTCTGTGCGAAGGGCAGAAGAGCACACCTTCTAGTGGGGTTGTTGCGCACCGTGCTTCACCATCGTCGCCTCTGCCATATCTATCGTGCAGAACCATTGCGCGGCCCTTCTCCCTTCCAACTTCCGCCGCCGCTGCACCAGTCCGCCGCAGCCGTTGACCAGATAGCTCCGAGCATATGATCTGCTCGCTAGGCCTGTCGGCGTCGGGTCGCCTGGGCATGCGATCTGCTCGCTGTTATTGTGCGCGCAGCCCTGCCGCGTGGCCACCATCGTCCACCACCGTGCGCACATGCGCACGGCCCTAGTCAGACCACAACGACCCATGGCAGCTGACGCCAACACTACTACACAACGAGAATATGGATAGGGGCGCACTACTGCCATAAAGAAGGAGGTCTGGCCACACGACAAACCATTTTGGATGGTAAAGAAGATAGTTTAGAGCTTCAAAATTTGGTGAATCCTTCTTCTCCAAAAGGTCACCGGTTCCTATTGATCTTGGGAATCAGCGATTACACCTTCAATAAAATAAAAAGGAGAGTCTCTTAAACTCAATCGGCATCCCGTGTCCAGGTTTTAAAGTTCCCCTTCATCACTTTTTGCACCAGATATTTTCTATGCTTTATCATGTCTTCACTTTTAATATTTCCACTCACGTCGAGCATATTTAAACGATAAATTTTAAGTGTTTGTTTCTCTATTTTGGGAAGGCACTTAAGTTCAAGTGTTCATCCTGGATATCGATCCTAATTTTTGTGCATCATATTGCTCTGGTTCGGTTATGTTGTGTTGTTGCCTATTTTACTGATTCATAATTCTAGTTTAATCCTGCTTCATGCTTTTATCTATTTAGTTTATTTGGCCATTTTTGTTGGGCATAGTCTGCTTTTCTCTTTGCACAATTGCCATGCCCACCACCTGTTTGTTATTATGCCAAAGTGAGAACTGAATCTATTTAGTTCTCGCCTACTACGTCTCTACTATGGTGTTTTCTATTTGAGTCGTGCAGGTTTGTTGGGCGGCTCGATCGAGTGCCAAGGATGCTTTGATGCGCATCGATATTAGAATGCCAGGGGGCTAACAAACAGGCAGCAATTCGTAAAAACGAAGTTTGCCTTGGTTTTTCACCATCTCACATGACAAGGCGAAGCTACTTGAACTAGTAACGGTGATTGTATATGATTCTTTCTCCTATAAATATATCCCTTATCTATTGTTGACTCGTAAACTATGAGGATTCTTCTTCTAAGCACTTTTGGGCTTCATCTTTGAACGAATATATTGGTTCCAATTTTGAAATTCTGCAGTAGCCTTATTTACTCTCACATCATCTATATTTGTTTACTCTATGCGTGGATCATAATTTGGAGGTGACTAAAGTTGTATTCGTGGCACCACTGATGTCTCCACCATCTTGATTCTTGTTCCTGTGTGTAGATTAATTATATCTAACGATTCTTTTAATCTTTATGTGACAATTTTTGGGAGATAGCACTCACTTTGCAGCATTTCTCTTTAGGGACCTTGAAAGAAGCCACACGGAAGACTCCTTAAAACTCTTACACGTGTTCTCATATTGAGTCTTTTCTGCATAATTGTTCTGGTTTTCTATGTTTCTCCTTTCTATAGGACCCAAAGACATAATTTGGAAGAAAGATCGGACCTCTATACATCGACAATCACATTTAGAGATACCACCTTGAGAGGCACACAACCTCGCTCAAGAAAGAGCGAAAAATTTGAAAACGAAATCAATTTATTGATGCATCGATGGTGCTTAGAGCACAATATCAGGCCGAAGAGTTCGAATTTGTTGCTGAAGTGGATTCTCTATAGCAAAGCAATTGTCGGACTCTCTTCAAAAAATTCACTCGGCGGCCTCTTCGATGGAATAAATTCACAAAACCGCAATTGTGTTAGTTATGAGCTGGAAGGAACTCAAGAGAAGGAGTTGTAGTTTGCAAGACAAATTGGCTCATATGAAGAAGCAGCGAGGAATACTAAATGGTTGAGGAACATCCACCCACGCCAAAAATATCTAGTCATGTTGCTCTTCGAACATGGCCTTATGAAGTTTGTTCTATCATCAAACAACCTTGGGAAAATAAGAACCTCACCCAACAAACGCGGAGAAAACAAACCATCAGAAGAGCATTAATGTGCCACGCCCATCGTCGGCTCGTTCATCCCGCATCAACTCGCCCTTCACCGAACCACCGTGAAAGAAAAAGAACCACCACCATCGCCATCCCTGCAGCCCGATGTGCACAGAACTGAACGTGTGTGCGCCCGCTTGAGAAAGGCCCCGCACAGTTGCTGTTTCTTCATCCACCATCGCCAGCGATGCACGAGAGTAGGCTACATGCAGCAGGGTGTGTACACACCAGCCCAAAGGCTGCGCCACACCGATCACTGTTGCCGCCCCCTCCTTCGCCGGTTGGACCACTGGCGACTCCCGACACAGTCCGCTGCCACCGCCGTCACCAGTATCTGCGTGCGCACGCCCTCGGAAGGGTTGCTGTGTTGTGATACCCTGCTGCCAAAATGATAAACACCATCGGTTCAGTCCACTACCAAAAGGGAAGCCCTCTACACTCTGATTTTATGTATTTTATCGTTATCTGAATGCTCACTTCCTGTTGAGAATATGAAGAAATAGAATGAAGTATTATCATTTACTATTTTCGTTGATGCATGGATGATTGACAATTCTCGATTTGATAATGATGTTTTTTGCTTCCTCGATTCATGTCGATACTCAAAGAGTTTCATGATTTTTAGATTTTACTAATTAGCTATTTGTATTATTTGATGACTGGTTCCTGCAAATTTGCTCGTCTGGTTATTTTTATGTGAAGATTATGTTTAACTTGATGAACCAACTTGCTGACTGAGATCTTAACCACTTCCTTATCCGTTTAGATTGGTTGATTGCTTAATTATAGTTTTGCCTCGATGAGAATGCTACATGCTTGAATTTGATTATTGTGATATCTGTAATTGTTGGAATTATGACCATGCTTTAATGAAAACATCGCCTAATCACCTGATACTTGATTGATAATTAATCTAAAAGGATTTTAGCGTGACTAGCTGTCAAATCCTTGCGCTGGTAGTTCTATTTTAGTCCCTGTTGTCGCATGACTACATGATAATGATTAGCATATTTTACAACCTGATTGAATACCCTTCGAACTGTTGATTCTACTAGTTTTAGTTAAATATTATTGATTAAGATGCTCCCAGTTATACTAAGATGGTTGTGTGCACGCTCCATTTTGTCAAAAGCCTGGAGAAGTATAGGGTTGATTTGGTGGCTGACACTTAATTCTAAATAAGTTATGGTTATTGACTGCTCTTCTGGTCAGACTTATATGAATTTAATATGTATAGGAATCACATTCTATTTGTTGGAGCGAATTGTTGAATACCCGAGGGGTTGTAACTTATTTGGGCATTTGCTGTTTAATTTTGGCTACAATACCATTCTTTGCTTGACATTATATCTAAAAAAAAACTGTTGTTATTTGTTATTGTTCAATGCTCGATTTATCGAGTGTCTTGATCTATGTTCTTATGAATCTATCCAGATTTAGGACATGGAGCAACTGAGTTTCAAGGAAGCATGGGCGCATACCCCAACAGTTGAATTTGATTACCAAAATACATTATTCTCATCAAAATCTAACGCTTCAATTCAACTATTCCAGTTAAATGTTGAGGTGAAGACACACCTCTATATTATGGGGATATTCCTTGAAGAGCTAGGTAGAATTAAAGCATAGAAGTACGATATGAGAAGGCTGCCTCCAGCATCCAGAACGTGAGAAGAGATGTCCCAGCTAGACCATAAAACCACACGCTCGAAGAATAATTCAGAAGGCAAAATAAAAGACATACTCAGGAGAAGCAGAGGTTGACAAGTTCAACAACAAGAAGAAATCGTTTGGGAGCAAGATCAATATCTGAGTCTACAAATTTGGGCTCGGATCGAACACAACGATCTTCGAATTACCCCTTGGACGATAAGTTCTCATCCTTTTCACATTTGGTTCCTGATATCCTACATAACTTTCATTAAATTTTACAAATCTAGTCGAATACTTAAAATTACCGCCTTGCAATTGATCTTCTAATTATAGGCATAACTCAGAGTTCGTGAACTGTACATTGGCTTCTAGAGTAATAGCATCAATTTTATTATAAAATAACTACCTAGGTTCTTTGAGTTCTGCCTATTATGAACATGGATTTTAACTTGATGTATGGTAGAAATTATGCCTAAGGATATGTTTTGCTGACTGTATTGTCGCCATTGCCATTATTTAGTTCTCATTTTGGACTTAATTAATATTGATGCATTGCTATTTTGGGACCTTTGATTGCTCGGCTTGCATTCTTGTAGGAAATTTGAAGGCGTGATGATTTTACGCCCAATGATTGCGACAAGGCAACACATATAACACCAACAAGATTGAACCCATTGCCTCATTATCTAATCCAGAACCTCAAAGATCTTGGATGAAGGAGAAACAAGCCTAGAGCTGTCTGACAAGCAAAATTTAAAATGGAGATAATTGCACAGAGTAACTCGAAGACTAGGGGTTGTTCGACGAAAGGCATTTCAAGGCGATAAAATGATCTCGCGCCTTCTCATTACTTATCTTCAAGCAACACCATCAATCTCATTGAATCCACACCATAGTCCAAGAAGTCACACACGAGGCTCGACATATATTGGTACAATTATTTAAAAAGTCAAATATTTTCAATTACATATTTAACTAACTTTCAGGATATATACCGAAGCCACCTTTCGACAAATTAACGCACCGCAGAAATTACCTTATGGTTAAAAATCACTCGAAGCGAAGCCACGGCATGGGGCTTGAACTCCAAAAGCACATCTCCAAAAATATAAAAAATTTAATAAATAAAAATAAAATTTATTGCTCCAACAATCATGAAAGTAAACCCCTCGGGGCTCTTAAAGTGCTAAACAAAAGAAGCACATTTCATATTATGAGCTCAAAACAGCTCGATACCCAAATTGGTCACTTCCTCCGAAGAGGTCGGCCACATAAATGACCCCGAAAATAGAGTTGAAACAGCTCACAGGGGCTAACCAGATGGCTAAAAACGGACAGAACCCGAACTGTCCTAACACAAACGCTGCGGTTTTGGGCCCGCAGTGTGGCGCTCGTTGCAACTTTACGGAGTTGCACGAGTAAGAAGGATCACCCACAGAGGAATTGATCCTTCGAGCCAAGAAAGCGCGACTAAAGCACTTCGAATCATACCGAACTCTCATCTTTTGAAGAGTTCGAAGAGCCAACATCTGGGAAAATTGAACTCCGCTTATGGAAAACGACGAACTAACATGATTAATTGATTATTCGACTTACCGAGGTCCCCCAGAGAGCACCTCGCTAAGCCGAAGGGGCTATTGTTGAGGTTAAAAATAAGCGGCCCAATTTAATGATCCAAGTATGCGATCCATAAATTGTTTTGTAGGAAAAAAGGCTGTTTGGACCGGGTAAGAAGCCCCAAGAAAAAGGAGTCCGAAAGGAAAAACAGTTCGCCTTAACCAGTTCGTGGGGCAGCTCGACTGGAAGCAGTTCGATTCAGCTAGAGAGGAGTCCGAATGAGAGAGCAGTTCGATTTAATCAGTTCGCACAAGGCATCTCGAAGTAGTTACTCACTCGGTGGTTTCAACTCGGGATTAAATGAAGAAGTGTAACGGTTCGAACATTACAAACGGTTCGACCGTTACAAGTCAAAGGGATTAATGGCTGGCAGTTTCACGACAATAAATGAGCACTCAATAATGATGTTTTAATTAGATTTTTTCTTATAAATAGGTCCTTACATTTGTAAAGAGAGGACAAACGCTATCCCGGAAAATTATACATTAATTTGTACATTTTATAATTTCCTAATTTTCTCGTTTTTTAGACAAATTCATGGGCTCTATTTTTCGAACCACAACAATGGCGCCCACCGTGGGGCCTATGAATTTGGAAACGAGAAATTTCCCTCTGATCGACACAACAACCGTGCCCCTCTCGTCGGGCCGCAACCACACCTTCCTCCTTCAGCCGTCGGGAACCGCCACGGCGATTCGTTCGGACTGTAGTTCAAGTTGTTGCTATCAACTCCGATGGAAAAAGAAGTTGCTGAAGCTCGAGCGGGTTAATCAGGCCTTTATGTCGACCCCCAACGGCTAGGATTTTGGGATGAAACACGCGCCGCCCCTGCTAGGATATTTGCCCGCGAAACGACTGCCGCTGCTTAGTTAACCTGCGCCTCCGTCTCCTGAAACATGTGCGTGCTGCCAGCCTCCGATCGACGAGCGAAAGAGATTCTGTGCGAAGGGCAGAAGAGCACACCTTCTAGTGGGGTTGTTGCGCACCGTGCTTCACCATCATCGCCTCTGCCAGATCTGTCGTGCAGAACCATTTCGCGGCCCTTCTCCATTCCAGCTTACATTCACCCCACCTTGCAAAAATTTCGTCCCAAAATTTGCTAGGGTGCTTCAAACAATTATGGGTACTTATCCCACATTTTCTCTTCCAACTCCCAAGTAGCCTCTTCTTGTCCATGATATCTCCATAGTACCTTGACAAGAGTAATTGACTTGTTCCTTAGCTCTTGGGTTTTCCGATCCAAGATTGCTTCTGGTCTCTCTTCATAATGCAAATCTGAGTTCAAAGCAATCTCCTCCTGACGTATCACGTACTTTGGATCATAGACATACTTTCTCAACTTAGACACGTGGAATACATTATGCACATTACCCATGCTTGGAGGTAAAGTCAAACGATAAGCTACTGGGTCTATGCATTCTAAGATTTCATAGGGTCCTACGAAATGCGGTCGTAGTTTTCCCTTTACTCCGAATCTGATGATTCCTTTGGAAGGAGAGACCTTCAAAAACACTTTATCACCATTCTCAAACTGTAGCTCAACCCTCCTGGAATCGGCATAGGACTTCTGCCTACTCTGAACCTCTTTTATTTTGTCTCGAATCTGACGGACAATCTCAATTATTTCACTAATGGCGTCAGGCCCGAGAACTTGTCTCTCTACGACTTCATCCCAATATAGTGGAGATCGACACTTCCTTCCGTACAAGGCTTCATAAGGAGCCATACCGATTGTTGCCTGATAGCTGTTATTGTACGCAAACTCAATCAGTGGCAGAATCGGTTCCCAACTCCCTTCTTGATCGAGGACAACTGTTCTTAACATATCTTCAAGCGTCTGGATGGTCCTTTCAGACTGACCATCGGTCTGCGGGTGAAACATTGTACTGAAGTTTAGACGCGTCCCTAACTCTTGTTGCATACTCATCCAAAACCGGGACGTAAACTTCGCGTCTCTGTCAGATGTGATGGTGACTGGCACTCCATGCAGTCTGACAATCTCTCGAATGTACAACTGCGCCAGTTTGTCTGACCCATATGTCACTCGGATGGGTAAGAAGTGCGCGCTCTTTGTCAGACGATCTACTATCACCCATATTGTTGTATTCCCCATTTGTGACTTTGGCACATCCTGTCACAAAATCCATAACAATATATTCCCATTTCCATTCAGGAATGTCTAACGGCTGCAACTTCCCATATGGCTGCTGATGTAAGGCCTTGACCTGCTGACATGCCAAACACTTCTCTACATACAAGGTTGCATCTCTCTTCATACCGTCCCACCAATACTTTGTTTTCAAATCTTGATACATCTTTGTACTTCCAGGGTGAGCGGTATATGGCGTGTCATGAGCTTCACTCATGATCTCATTCCTCAAGTCTAGGGGTGACAATTTTTTATCCGATCCGATAATCCGACACGAATCCGCACGATAATAACGGATACGGATTGAGACTTATCGGATATGGATCCTTATCGGATCGACACGATAAGGACACAAAAATTTTGGATCGGATTTGGATTGGATACGTATCGGATTCGGATTGGATACGGATATCCGTTAATAAATTAATAAAAATTATTTATTTTTTTAATTATAATAATTAATTAATTGATTTTGATATATTAATATAGATTTAGAGTTCTTTCAAAAACTCAAATCTCTTGGTTCTTCATTTGTCGTGTCCCATTTTATTAATTCACCACCAAAAAATGTATGTATTTATTTATCTATTCTTTATATTTTTTAATATTTATTTTCTTCTACTATCAAAATTTAATAACTTTTTTTTCTCAACTTCATGTTTTCAATTAAGTTGTATCAACGGATTAACTAATTGGTGAGATCTTAAATTTTAATGCTGATGAAGTATTGTAGATTCTCATTCATTGTCTCAACTCTTTCAATTTCACCATGATAGATTAATGGTATTTATTATAATTTATTTTATTTGTTATAAATCTTAAAATTTAAATTAAGTATTTTTCTCTCAAAATTGTAAGTGGAGTATTGACGACTAAGGTGAAAAATTGATTAGTATTTAGAAATGAGCATGTTTGGCCACTAGAATTTGAATTTAAGACTTATCTATGTATCTTGAGATATTTGATTGAGGATTTTAATTTCAAATGATGTTGCAGTTTTATTTATTTATCAAACACATTATTTGAACAATCACATATGAATATTTTGAATTATCTTATCAATTTTTTATTGGATTATAAATGTGTTTATTGAAACGGATTCTTATTGAATTAAAACAATTTGGATTCTTATCGGATCTTTATCGGATCGGATACATAACGGATCATTCGGATTGGATACTTATTGGATCCTTAATGGATACGGATCAGATACGTGCGGATACGGATTTGAGCTTAACGGATCGGATACAAATTTTGATTTTTCTTAATGGATCGGATACGGATTTGAACTTAACGAATTAACACGATAAGGATCCGATCCGCACGAATTGCCACCCCTACTCAAGTCTTCACTGCTCGGCACCAAAATTCTATCCCTAAACATCAATGCATTATCTGGTCCCTCTCGATATTCATCCGACGACTTGACTATGATCTATTGACGTAGCTTCTCAAGTTCTTCATCTCTTTTCTGTGTCTCAATGATCGTCTCTCTTAAATCTGGCACGATAGTTAACATTGATACGTCACATCTTTTTCTCTCCGAGGGTGATATCATTTCGAGATGAAGTTTCTTGAATTCTCTGATCAGATTATCTTCTCCTGTTAGTATACAACCCAACTGTGCCTCCCCTTTTCTGCTTAAGGCGTCTGCTACTGAATTCGCCTTGCCTGGGTGATAGTTTATTGAGAGATCGTAATCATTCACCAATTCAAGCCATCTCCTCTGCCTCATATTAAGATTCTTCTGCTCGAAGAAGTAATTCAAGCTCTTGTGATCTGTGAATATGGCACATTTGACTCCATAGAGATGGTGCCTCCAAATTTTCAGCGCATGGATTACGACCGCTAATTCCAAATCATGAGTTGGATTATTTACCTCGTGCGGTCTTAACTATCTGGATGTGTAAGCTATCACCTTTCCCTCTTGCATTAACACGCAACCTAACCCGTTCTTGGATGCGTCAGTGTATACCTCAAAGTTCTTGTCTGGTTCTGGTACTGCCAAGATCGGTGCGGTTGTCAACAGCTCTTTTAATATCTGAAAGCTTTCTTCACATTCTTCCGTCCACTCAAACTTTATCACTTTCTGAAGCAGTCGTGTCATCGGCTTCGCAATCTTCGAGAATAAAATTAGCAGTTTTAATCTTGAAAATAAAATTACATAAAAATTAAATGTAATATTGGTGTTGGCTGGTTGGGCGGTTGCTGATAAACTATGCAAAATTGTTGTGGTTGGGTTGAAATGATATTGATGATGCGGAAGATAGAAAAATTAATTAAATATTAAAATGGTTGGATGATTGTGTGATTGAAATGATTGTTATTAAAGGTAGTCTAATAGGAGTTCTTGAGATTGAGATGAGATAGTCAAATTATTAGTAATCTAGTTATTATTTGCCTGACGAAGGAAATATTAACATGCATCTGATCACGTATCTGATATCTCACCTGATGCATGAATATGATTGATTAGTTATTTACATGTTATCCAGAATAAAAGTTCAACCCTAGGATTTGTAATTTTTTTTAATTTGTTGTAAATCTAAGTTTCATATTTAAAGCCCAAAAAATCTATTTTCTAATTGCTCAAATTATTTATCCAATAACTATGTTTTAATACATGATTTTATTTCCTACATCATTCCCTGTAGGTTCGACAACTCTGGTTATAAATTTATTTGCTATTGTTTTACTAAAAGTTGTGTGGTAGTTTTTCAGTGACCATACGCTCAAGATCTTCCCAGAATTTTTGATCATTACATCATAAAAACTTGCTTTATAGGGTAATTTCATCATTTGACTTATACTTAAAATTATATTATGCACTATAACAACAATTTACTTTCATTATAATACTAAAATACTTTTATTATAGTGTATTAACATCTTCATTACAAGGTGATATTTTGTCATTTTATTCGTCTTCATTATTTTAAAGTTATCTTGCATTTTAGAGAGAAATGCTTGCATTATAGTACATTAACATCTTCATTATAAGAAAATATTTAATCATTTTATTCGTCTTCAATTTTTTAAAATTATCTAGCATTTTAGAGAGAAACACATGCATTATAGTACATCAACATATTCATTATAAGACAATTCATAGTAATTTATTCGCTTTCATTTTTTTCAAAGCTATCTTGCATTTTAGATTAAAATACATCTATTATATTACATCAATCTATTCATTATATACTGTATTTTTATTTCATTTTTACTTGATTTGTGCATAAGATTAATAATGGGTACATAAAAAATAATTAAAATTGAGAGAGAAATTATTATTTAAAATATTAAGAGGAAGAAAAGTAAAACTATATGCACAAAATATTTGATATTCATATCATAATTGATATGCGAAATATCTTAATTAATATAGATAATTATAAATAAGGAAAATTTTCTAATCTTCTAGATTGAAACATATCTATTATTATTTTCTTAAAGATTATTGTCATATAAATTCGAACGAGGACATCTTATTTGTGCATCAAACTATTTCTGTCATGCCCCGATTTATAAACAAGGCTTAAATAAGAGAAATGAGGCACATTGGGTACGAGACTTGCACTTGAGATATCAATTAACAAGAATAATTTAAGCAAATGAGAAAGAATCACCACACTTATCCCAAGTTAAGCAAAAGATATTAAAGGGGTGCCTCCTCAAGAAGGGATCAAAGCTTCTTGAGTAACCAAATATCAGAGTATTTATGATGTCATCTAAAGTCTAACAAAAGATAAAGAGTTTCAGCAGCGGAAAGTTATCAATGAAGTATGTATATGAAGATACATACTTCAACATCTAACTATTACAAAAAGAATCTTCAGCTCCACTTCGACTGCTGCCTCGTACTCTTGCTCCAAAAGCTTCTTTTAACCTGCACATTTTAGAAATAATGCGAGGGGCTAAGTACAAATTGTACTTAGTGAACACATGCCCGAAAACATACATACATATAAGTTTGTCATGCCTTTTTAATCGGGTCGCACATGGGGTTTTAAGTTTGAAATCCTCCCATTACACCAAAACATTTCATGAATGAGCATGCTCCTTTTTACTTTGTTAAACTATCTGCAAATGATTATGTGACTGGGAGGTGGCCACCTACCACAGTCACGATGCTAGTCCGAGTAGGGCATGACCCCTAACATGTCAGCATCATAGTGCACTAACCCATGGTATCTCTTTCACTACCTGGGTACAATCGATATGACTCGCAATACACAGAGTCAACATCCACGTTGAATACGTTTGATGTTCTTTTCTGAGTGGGGTTCCCCCACTGAGAGGACAGATAGCAAACACAAAACAGCAGGCAATGACGAAGCAGTTTAAAACAAAACATTTCATTTCATGCTTGATAGGCTTTGAAAAGAAAACATTATTTTCATATTTTTAATTTGGCCCACTATATAGGGTAAAAGAAAGCCCACCTTGAGTAGGTGCGGTTACGTGAATGGTTGTTCTAGCAATTGATCTTCTCCTTCCCCTTTCCTATTACATAAGGAACACGAGTAAATCCTTAAGGGATAATAGATTATTTGAAATCTAACTCATTAAAATAGTTCTAGGCTCTTAATCGATCTTGGACTTCTCAATTTGAGCCATCAGATAAAGATATGTGAGAATGATTTTGGCAATTTAGTTTGACGAACAAGATAGTCAAACGTTACTTCAATAGCTCGTGGTTCAACATCGAGCATTAATTCAAGGAACATGAATTCAATTTGACTGAACAAAACAAATGACTTCGTCAAGTGACTAAGCACTTTCAAGAGTTTAAGATTGAAAGAAGTTTCATTGTGAATCATCGTACATTGCTTGAGAGTATAAGAACTCATCAAGTTGTTTCAACGAAATAATCGAGGAGATTATTGATCTTAGATAAAGATCGAATTAAGATTTCAAAGGTTAAGGTTTAACAAGTTTGACTTAACAATAAGCTTCAAAGGAAGTTCGAGTTACAAGAGTTCGGTCAAGCAAATCAAGTTGATTTGAACTGAATGGATTCTCGGAGAGGTTATAGGAGATAACATTGATATGTGTGTAATTTGCATGATTTTTGAGATGTAAATGGAATGA